>JAQFYC010001335.1:0-35876 GCA_034694165.1 Tomocerus mixtus | reverse complement strand
CCGGCATCGGCATCACTCTCTGTTTTGCGCCATCTGACTGCGGTTCCCAAACCATTTCTCGGACCGAGAACCGACAGACTCAAACACATGGTTGTGTTTACGTCTGACTGCTTCGGTTCCCAGTCACCGAGAGTCGACATTAAGAAAAATGGTGGTTTCAGTGTAAAAATGCGCGGTGGATGTAAAAATCATGAAAATCTATTATTTCAAGGTGTATCATTAGTTACAGAGGCTTTGCATAAAACATATACATTCTTGAACATACCCAGTACGTAGGCATATATTTAATTTACACATATAGAGTGTAGACGTATGAACTTGTTTAGCCGTTTCACCGACTTTGCTTGGCACGTGTAGCAAATTATAATTTCGACAATTTTGTTCCACTTTAGTGAACCTACAAAGTACAGATCTCCATTTATAATATAAAAGATGGGAACTATTGTGTAACCAAAGCACTAACTAAAGTGGGTATCTACTATGAATCTGTGTGTAGTATTGCGTAAGTACTTACTAAGGCTAAACGTGAAGGGTTAATTCGGAGAGCTGACACAAGTACACAAAGATAATAAAATAAAATTGACGTTGTGAAATACATTAGTGAAAATGAGTTGATTTGACTTGAGTTAATCTGTCACGCTAATTGAAACGGTATGCCGTATTATAAACTAATAAACGTTGGGAAACGGATGAGTGGTCTGGTCTGGTAGGTTAGGTTAGGTAAGTTAGACGACGTAAATGTAGACGCTGAAGAGCCTACGGTTTGTTTGGCGAAAAGGAAATATAAGTCGAGTTGTGCAAGTTTATATAATTGTTGTGTGACATTTGCTAAGGACAATAAAAGGAGATGAGCCAGCATATTTCATGTCACCTTGGGAATGTCAACCGGATTTTCCAGCCGTAAAGTAAAGAAGATGACGCAGTTGTTGTGTTTCAAAGCAGAAGTGATTTAGTCGTTAAGAGAAAAGGAGAAAGTAAAATGAAAGGTTCCCTATGAGAAATCTTGACGGTAACTCAGCTGGAATCAAGTGTGCACTATATCTGTCTCTTTCTCTTATATCCAAACCCGAATGAGTGAAATATACTACCTACATACATAGCATAGTATAGTATAGCTACATCCATTACACAAGTGTGTATATAGCAGAAAGAGAGGAAATGAAAGAAGAGGAAATGAATTTTGTTCTCTCTACAGTTTCACAGAAATACCTAACATAACGTAGGAAAGAAGGAAAGCTTCCATTACTTCTCCTGCTGGAGAAATACTAAGTTAGAACTTAATCTAGTAAACTAACCTGACTTGAATACACTGATTTCAAGAAGATAGCTTAGTGAAATGACAGGCAAACAGACGGCGTCACGCAAGAACCGATCCGAATGATAATGTAATAATAATAGTAATGATGATGATAGTTGTAGAAATACTGTACGAATGCTTTCCTGCCCTGGCCTGCCCTCAATAGACATGACTATACGTACATTCATAAGTATAAAGTTCAACTTAAACTCTTGAAATGTCCTTATATACATGTACTTCCACTTTTCGCTTGCAAATATTCACTAACACTTTAGATTCCTATCCGTATTCCTTCATACACAGTATAAATACATATTTACTCACTACAATAGTACTACAGTAGAATTACTAAATGCATAAAGTCAGTCCGTCAAGTCAAGTCAGAATTCCGAATCAGCCTTCGATGTATAAAATAATATATTATGTTTTATATAGAAAAGTGAAAGTAGCATACACTAAGAGTGTTGGTTTTGTTACACAGTGTTATGTTAAGGTTAGGTCGAGTCGGGACCGCACCGCCTGCTGGAATCATTGAGTGCACTGCACTGCACTAACATTGCCGCCTCAGTGATTTCAGTTGAGTTTCAGTAGAATAGTAGTACGTAAGGCAGTGTAAAAAGGACACCGAAATAGACATAGACAGTGGAATAGGATGGAAACAGCAGAACCAGAACTGGAGTGAACTAAACTAATCTAAAGTAGGAAAAGTGTAGAATAGTAGTTAGTTTAGCATTGGTTTCCTCGGTTTCCCGTCCAGCAGGAGTTGGAGTTAGAGCTGCATAGTTATACAATGTATGTATGTATTTCATAATACCTATACTATATCTAATGTAATGTAATGTCAGAGTTTACCTAGTTTTATGTAAGTTGAGTAGATCAGAAGGCGAGTCGAGAATGTTCTTTAGTTTAGCATCCTATGTCTGGCCTGGCTCTCTCTCAGTAGTTGACTTGAGTTGACTTGACTTGAGTTGACATCAACGAAACTTTATGTAAGCTAGCTGGGCTAGAAGGAAGCAAGCCAGTGTCAAATTCAGAGTGACACCCGTCGCTTCAATTATATCTTGGAGAGTTGTTCCGAGTGAATCCGCTCTCAGAACTGAACACAACGCAACGTAGACTGTAGATATAGCAAGCACCGCCGTATTATTATTATTACTATTACTGTTATGGTATGTAAGTAATAATCTAAGGATTCATAATACTAACTATTTACTATACATATGTAGACTACAGTGAAGTACTAGCTATAAATATACAGATCTGTATTTAATATACTAAAGCAATAGCAAACCAACTGAGCTGAACAGATCAGTATAACCCTAACTCAGAAACTCGAATAAATCCATTTTCCATTTATAGGCGTATACACACAGTAATTCAACTATATTTGGTTTCGCAGTAGGTACTTTGTGTTATTTATACCCTACTATGATTACATGGTGCCTATAACTTAACTTCAGTGTGCATATAACATTACCAAATGCAAGGGATGCAGAAGTTCAAGTACTACTGTCTCCAGCAGTTAAATTATTGTCTTTAATAGTTTTACACATAGATTTTCAGGCATCTTTATGTCGGAAACTCTCTTTAGTAATAGTAATAAATGATCAATTTCAATGTGTATATTTTTATTAGAATTTTTTTAGTTCTAATTAAATAGTATGCGCAACATCATCTTATCATCCGCAAGTATTCTGTACAATTGTAGCCCATAGCCTAAAGCACCTATTAAATGTTTCAATTACGTTTAGAAATAATTGATCTTCTCGTAATTAACGGTTAGATGATACGTAAGTAGATTCCTTTGTTTTTTTGTGCTCATTTAATACTGATTTAATTTCGTGTAAATGGATGGCCTAACTTGTCACTTGAATAAAGCTGAATTGCAATTACAATTTCCTGTGTGCGATGTAATGTAAAATTTAAAAAGTGGAAGTGCGTAAGAATATAATTTTACTTGAAATAAATGGTCTACCAAATATAGTATCTGTAAATGTTATTGTTTCCTTTGTTTGATATTTCAAGAGGAAACTAATGAGTTTTACAGAACAAAAGTTCGTGATAAATAGTTGTTGATAAAATCTGGCTGATGATTTTTGTACTTGGGGAAATTAATATAAGGGAATTTTATTAACAAAAATTGAAAGATTAAACATCTGAGCAAGCCTGCGGAAGTTACAATTTGAATATACATAGTATACTATTTTATTTATGTAATGCAGGCAACAATAACACTACGGGAGTACATTTCTTAATATTTCTAAGTTCTATGCTACATAGTACTCGTATACCTATTTGCATGTAATCGGCTAATAAGGAAACTAAATAGGATTTGTATAATAGTGAAATTATAGGATAAGAAAGCGAAAGCTGTGCCCAGCCCAGTAGTGTAGTGTAAGAATACATAGAAGCTAGATGGGCAATAAGTTTTGGTGTAAGTTGAAAGTGAATGGCTGAAGTCTAAGCCAAGTGTGGATTAGCATGGGAATCACAATGTGTGTTTTAGTTGCAGAAAGGATTTTCTTGCTCAATAGACTATTTGCTCTCTCCATGACCCCCTAGTGTAATTTTTGTCCTGGAAACCAATTTTAGTAGTGGAGTTAATTTGCTTATTACAGGACGCGTCAGTTGGTGAGTGGGAGGTGGTGGATGCGATGCGAGATAACATTCGGATAGAAGTTCAGTTAGGGCCAGGACAGAATATTAAAGCAACGTAACGCAACGCACCATCCTGACATTATAAAGTAAATAGTATAGGCTAAGATATTTAATGCTTATACATAGTGTATTGCAGGAATGTATACGTATTAAGGGAAAGTACAACTTGAGAAGGTCGTTAGCTGAGAAAACTATATCTTGTGTAGAAGCAGAAAGTTCTCTGCTCCTCTCAAGATGAGTCGGCTTGACTAGAGTTTACTTCTCATATGCGGGTTGCTTTCCTGCCAGTGAAAACGAACCGGCTCAATGTTTGTAATGATTTCCCCCGGAGCTTTCACCACTTTCACTTTGCTTTTCCCTTCCCCTCTACCGCAGTTTAGAGTTTAACGCAATACCTAAGTAATACATAGCTACAGAATTGTATGTATATCTTCCAACGTGTACGTTTCTCAACATTGTCCTCTTACGTTTTCTATTAAGAGTACGTAGGTATATGAATGTATTATTATTCTCATGTTGTATCTCTTAGGTATACGATCTAGACATTTCTATTTAGAAAATAGTATATATTTACACAGCAAGAATGTAAATATTAGATTCATATATCTACTTACGAAGAAGGTTTATTCCAGCTGAAGCACTTATATATTTCTTGCAAAATTTGTCTGAAACTTTGTTTAAATGCTTATATGTTTAAATACACATGATTGTGTATTTTGCTGTGTGAGGAAGTCTGGCTTCTCTATCTCGTCTTTATTTACTTTTCCCATACCTCTACTAAGATATTCTATTTTGCAGTATAATGTACATGTATGAAAATACTTAAGTGCCTCAGTTTGCAGACTTATTTACCAACTTAGGGAATTCTCTGCCCTTTGAATACATATAAAACTTAGAGTTATGTGACTATATATTTATACGTATCTTCTTCAAATACTTATTTACTTATGGGCAGAATTCTTGTATTATAATATAATGAATATACAAGCCTATTATAAGTATAAGAACTGTATTTTGTATGTACTATTTGTAGTATAAGAACGCGAAAAAATACAGATATAGTAAGTTATACATATATTTACACAAATAGTTACCCTATGCTAAAATACAGTATATTATGTAGTACAGCTACAGTACACAACATGAATACTTAAAATGTAATGGTGCACGTGTACTCAGTCAGTTCATAGAAAAGTTTAAAAAGTCTCAAGTAAAAAAGGAAATATCCTACAAGCTTCACGCAATATTCCTTTCCTCTCAGCTCAGCTTCACAGAAAACTTGTGAAGTCCACATACTTTATTTTATGCAATGAGAAACAAATTTTAAGTAAGTGATGGAGAACATTTCAAGGCTAAATTCTTGTGCCTCGAGGAAGTCTTGAAAAATACGAGGAGATGATAACAGCTAGCCACTATTCATTTGGCCCATTCGCCCATTATGTCCGTAGGAGTGGGAACGATGAATGCGTACATACTTTCTTCAGTTTTCTTTTCACATTTAGGAGAAAACTTGGAGGATAATATATAGACAGAATAAAATGGTGCGTCTATTCACATCAGTGCTACTGTGATACTCTATTATGGATACTCTGGTCGACTGGTGCATCTACTATGTATGAGCCCTCAGCGCTCGTGATCGCAATACTCAAATGCACGGAACCAGAACCAAGAGCAAAAGAGCTTCTCATTTACTTTAGTTATTATTTTAGATAGTAGAATGGAATATCTACAGTCTACATTCTTAACAACTTAAGAGAAAATGCACAAACTATGCATGGGAACACATTTAAGAATGCCTGAGTACCTAACAACACACGTTCAAATATTTTGGCATAAAAACTAAAGAGGAATGACAAGAATTGTGCAAAAAGCGGGGAAAGAATAGAGTGGAGCTGAGTACGTTGTGTATTACAATTGAAGTAAAAAATGAGCTCATATGACAGATTAGCGGAAAATGTCTTTCATCATCCTACAGAGAAAAACGCTAATCGGATCCGTTCTCGCTCTCCTTCTTTCCGAACAGGGCTGCAATATAGATATAAATATGGTACGAGTATGAGTATTAATACTTATGCATTAGTATATCACATACTTTCATAGTAAAGAATAGATAGTATTTGCGAGACTTAAGCTAAATATTACATACTACGTACTGTATGTACCTACATACATACTTAAGCTCACGGAAACTTTGTAGAAGGCATTTTGTAACATTTCTTTCTTCACGAAATCCTAATGCGTTAGTAGACAAAGCTTTAGATTACTCTTTAACAACATAGCATCACATTATTGCATCCTCTAACTACAACAGATACTTAAGACATGACAACCCGTCATTTTATTTCTTTTAAAATGTCATCCATGCTACAGCAGTGTGCTGTGCGCTAACTACGTATTAATAAATTGCTAACTACAGCAATAATATACAAATGCTATATATCACATGCCTTGTCTACAGCTCTTTGTAATAAGTTAACAATAATGATGAAACTAACGTAAGACAGATGTGCTATTCTTTTCGAACGTAAATTAATAGCTTTTTAATGTACGCATCTCGTAGTTAAAGAAACGAAACTGCTACAGGAAGCTAGCACTAACAATACATTTCGCATCGTCTATTGTTTGCCTTTCTCATAATTTCATTACTTTTTACTACGTGAATGTGAAAGTCAAAAGTACTTGTTTCAATTGATGCCTAAATACATAATCGCCTACGTGTCTCCATTATATTTATTTGCAAACTGAGAATATTTACTATTATTATTCGTGCAGAATTATACAGTGAATTTATCGTGTTGTCCTATGGACTGTTCGAGAATGTAAAATTGAGTGAGTATTAGGCATGTTTCGTATAATATATAGTACAAATGTCCTATTAGATTCAATGCAGAGCTGTGCATTTATATTAGAAAATAAATAGGATGTAATATATATGAAAATGTATACGCAAAGTAAAACAAACGCTCTTTGGAATGATCCAGTTCTAAAGATGTTTATCTTAGAGTAAAGTAGAATCGCAGATAGAGATATAGGTAATAAAATATGGATGCATAAGGTATAGGTACATAGTGCTTTGTGTTTAGCTTTAAAGTTTCGTCTTTGTGTTTGTATCAGCACTATATCAGAAAGCATTTGGTTGTGTTGTGTAGCTGGAGCTTTATCAGTAGGCTTTCTATTCAAACTCAAACATATTCGTTTACTGTGCATACTAACGTAATCAAATTTCCCATAGGAATGGTAAACTGAGCTATAGACAGATAAGATACAAAGACCCACTTAGGAGGACACAAGAGAACAAAACACCTTCCTTTGCTATTCTCTCAATATGTAAAACATCTTTCCTTCTGGCTTGACTTTTCCATAGTTTCCCCGAAAGAGCAAAGCACAACCAAAAGGCATATTGCTACTGCAGATGCAATGCAACTATTGCAATATGCTACTAATACACACACAGAATAGTACAGATACATACATATAACCTAATGGTTTTTAAACTGAATTTCCCTGTGACTCTTCTTACTTTCAAGCTTAACATCGGATACCTACGCAGTCATTATTGCTCTGTAACAACTGTTGTAGAACATTTGCTAGTGAGATTCTACGGCAACATTATATGCACGAAAAACGTAATGAAAAGGCTCATGGACTATTTGCTCAGTACAGTAAAGAGAGAAAGCACAGATAGAAGGTATAAAATGAACAGTACAGATATTATAGCATCGCAGGCATTATTCAGGACATTATATTACACTGTCTATACTATAAACACTGCAACCCATTTAATTTCCTTACGTATGTAGTATATTGGCGAAGAAAAGGAAAGAAGAGCCGACAACAAAAGTAAAGCATTCTTTAAGAACAAGGAAGGCAAAAAGCTAAATACAAAATGATCTGGTATAAAAAAGACCTTTTGCTTTCTTACTTATATTATATACATACTAAAGTTGCTATATAGCCATACTGTATGTATTAAATACACACTGCAGATTTGCAACAGATATATGAAGAGCAAGTGTAAATTTTTTTATGCTAGCTAACAGGGAAAGAGTATGGACAGTCAAATAAGAGTGAAATCCCTCCGCGGAGCTACTTAAGTGAGCTGTGAGACCCACTAGTATTATTATTTTGTAGGTAGGTGTGTTATATTATAGTCTGTATAGCTTCCTTTTAGCACTATCTATGTAATACTTAAGTTGTAAGAAATGCGGAGCATAGTTTTTGAAACTGTGCTAGTACCTATATGTATAATTTCTGGGTTTTCTACATATCAGTAGGAGTTTGTGTGAAAGAGTTTGCTTTACCTACTTGTGTCTTTGTAAATAAGGTACTTGAAAGTACTTATATAATATAATATGTTGGAAAGGCTATGTGGAAGAAGAGTTGGCTAAAGTAAAGGATGAAACTGAGCATAAGTTAAGTCGAATGTATTTGGATGGAAACTTTGCTCCACTCTGGCTCTGGCTTGGCTTGTTCTCTTCTGTCTGTGTGATTCTATATAAAAGTATTTCTGTGTAGCCTCCTAAGTAAGTAAGTAAGCTACAGATAGTTTGGCCGCTTCAATGAAAAGTTTCATCTACTGTTAGCAGGATCAGCTTCCCAACTTGGAGCTTTGAAATTAGGTTAAATGCAAAGAGTAATAGTAGAGCCCAAGGGGAGAGATGAAAGTTGTGCAATTTTATGCATGCATTTTCTCTTTTGCAGTTCAAAATAGCTCTTAGGGTTTTCCTGGCCTAGCTTCCTACTGTTATTTGTGTTTTCTAACGCAAGCATCGTAAAGACACTTCACACTTAACTTTTTTAGCAATTTTCTACTTACTCTACTATTTCACTGAAGACGTGTTTTACGGACCTTGAAGAGCTACTCTTCTCTTCATTCACAACACAAATTTGTTTGGGTTGGGGCATGTAGAGCTCAAAAGTATCATCATCGTGTATTAACGGACCTCTCTTCCTTTCTTCCTTACATTACACAGATAGAAACAAAGTATTTCTTTGGTATATCATTGCATTTGCTATTTAACACGGCACTCTTATCAGGTTCTTACCATAGGTGCTAACAAGTAATATCCTATGTGCTATTCTAAAAGTTGATTACTCTTAAACTGCTACTAAATTCCTCCAAAACTGTCACATTTCATTTAAAATACCTTTTTCCAGAACTGTCCCAATTCCAAAAGACCTTGATCCTTGGTAAATTTTTGGAATTAGGTGCTCTTGGAATTTGGAATTACCCACGAAAGTTTTTTCATAATTTGACAATGTAGTCAAAAATTCAGAAAATTCGTAAAGCATGTTATGAAATCAAGTCTAAAATAGTTGATTATGTCATACCATGTCATACACCTTCAGAAAACATTTCTATTTATGTTATGTCTGTCTAGGCTATACATACTATTTTATGTATCAACTTTGGTACAGACAGCAAGTTTTATTTATTAAGTAATGGGTACAACATATTTCGTTGTAATAATACTTACTGGATGACTACTACTAGATTGAAATCGATATAAGCCTCGAAACACAAATCACAGGAGTCAAGAGCATTTCTCCTTATTGTTGAAAACTTCCTTATAATTAATGTGGGAAGTTGAATTATGAGATAAGGAAAACAAGAAGAACTAAAGGTAAATATTGGGTTTCAGTAATTTAAGTACGTAAGTAGAAAGCGTAAGAAAATAGAAAGCCATAGATAGTTTAGTCTACCTAGGATAGATACTGTATGCCATACGCCTTTATTCTAACAATAAAAAGGGCATGACCTGAAAAACAGGTTGATCTTGTTATGGAAAAAAGGAAAACTCGGTTTGTTCCCATTAAAATTGTATACGCTTTTCTAAGACTGTACACTTACATGGAAAGCAACTTTCATTATAGGTAGAAACATTATGGCTGTCACATAAGACCATAAGTATTAAGTATCTGTACGCAGTTCGCCATCGGAATCGATAAGCGGTGTAATGTTACAAGCACCGCATTTTCAATCTCTCTCGGCCAGCGAACGTCACGACTTGCCGATATATTTGAAGAGAAAATCACAAAAATTTATCCCATATTTTTCTTCTGTCGTGGAGTCGTAGTCTACTATGTCCGAATTCATATAATGTACTTCCTTCATAATACTAATGCTACTATACCGTATCTTATGTATGTACTATATATGCTGTGTAAAACTATATAGTAAGTATGTGTATATCCAGGCAAAGGTGATTTTATCTTGTCCGGTTCGGCAAGACTGTCCAGTTGTTACATACTTTTAGGTACTATATACATACATTTTCGTAATAAAGTAAGTTCCTACCTACTACCACTACCTATACTTATGACATTGGAACTACAAACTTCAATGAAGGGAAAAACACCAAAGACACAATTCCCATGGTAGTTTTGGTTATACAAGGAATACTCTTTAGGAGAACATAACAGAAATCTGATGTCAGTTTGCTAGACTATTTAAGATTTCTGTTCTGAGTCTAGTTAGTAGTTCTTTCATTCTTTCTGAGTGAGTGAGAGCGATTTTTGCACATTATTTCCTTTGCTTTTCCCATAATATAGTTTATAGAGCATATCAGTACTTTCTATAAAGACTTAACAGATATGAAAGTATAGAAATACTTGAAAAAAAATGTAACTGTAGAAGAAAGAATAGTTACTTAGAGCATTCAACTCTGAAAATCTATGGTGTAAGGAGCTCATCGCTATTCTCATAACTTTTCTGTCCTTCAACATGGATGGAGTAAGAGAGTGAGCTAGAGCTGGGGTTGGAATCCCATCCAAGCTTTCTTCAGTTCAACTGAGCATTGCACCACGAGAATTATAAATTTAGATTCTTTTATTTAGAGTCTGTTCACTTGGAAATTGACACTTTGACGCGGAACGCGTTCTTTCTTTTCGCCTTCTATTCTCCAAGTGTTCTTCTTCAAGTATGTGTCCTCTATTTTCCCCGCTTTCTCTCTTCTACGATTTCTCCCTTCTTTTCCATACCAACACATTTCCTACTTCATGTACAGTATGTACTAGTAACACTGCGTATGTAGCTTTGGATTTCTTTTACTTTAACCCGTCTTCTTGGAACACCATGCCCTACCATACATAGCAAAGCCACTCTAAATTCTATCTATGTAGTAATACACATTAATATATATTTCTTATATTTTTTCTATTTCAAACACTACTTACGTTAGGTTCTAATAATATCGGTATTGTACGTACAACATGTATGTAGGCACATAGAGATACACGCAGTATGTACATACATAAGAATAGTGTAAATATGATTTTATAATCCGGTGGATATAGGTATAGGCACATAGTAAATGCTGTGGTTAGGTTTGGTCGCCTCTTTCTCTCATCATATCCTCATCCACTTTCACCCGTCGTCTTTCTTTTTTATGGAGAATGCCCTCATGTTCTAAGTGCCATAGAATATCCTATACCTACTGCACCACAAGAGAATCTCTTTACTTGCTGTATAACATAGTATATATATTTTGATATGTATTAGGTATTACACACAAAATATGAGCCCTTATTCTCTATACCTATAAAACGAGTGTAGCTAAATCTATCTGTCTGGCATAGCCTTTCTTCTTCATTCCTTCTATCCTTCTCTTCTTTTCCTCGTATGAATTCAATAATTCCCAAATCATCGAGTTAAAAGACAGTTGGTGGAATTGCCTTAAATTTCTGATCCGACGAATCCTTTCACTCGCCTCCCATCAATTCAACCTGACATCCAATATTGCTTCCACATCCACTTCCACTTTTTCAAAGACTACTACTACATACGTAGTACTATGTACTAGTAATACTTTATACTCACAGTTACAGTACTACAGCTTCAACGTGCTCACTTCTCTTTACTTTACTTTACGTTACTTACCATGCCCTACCATACTTGAAAGTAACGATCCAACAATTCCGCATACCTACATACTCGTATGTAATACTATACAGACACTATGTGCCATACTAAATCCTACCTAAGACAAAACAGATAGTTCCCATTGCATTGCATTTGAAAAGCCAAACTAACCAAACCAACATCCTATCCTACTATAAATTACATTATATTTCTAGCTAAACTAAATTCCCATCACATCAGTTCAACATGTATTTCAAAGTTTATTTGAGTAAAATTATCATTTCAACCAAAAACTTTCATTTGACATCTCACATTACAAAATCAATCTACTCAGCCCAGCCAACGCCAAGTCAACCTATTTGCTCTCCATTAATTTCTCAAGTTCAATTTATTTTTCTTGAAGAAAGAATCTTCTACTTCAATAAAGCATTTTATCGAAAAGTATGTATGAAGCCCATCCCAAGCCAGGAAGATTTACTCTGACTTCCCTTACTCAGGCAGAAGATGTTCTTTCCAGTATTTACATTACATATTTATATTACTACATTTCTACAGCTACACTACATCACATCAGGCCAGGGCACGTGTCTTGTCTGTCTGCATCTGCTCTTGCTTTACTCTACTTGGTTAGCGTTAGCATACTGAAGAAATATATTTAGTGAATCGGAGTCAAGTAGCAAGCTACTATATTTTCAATCTTTCTTTCCATCCGTTAGATCGTATGTACAATGTACAGTCGAGTCGAACCAGACCAGAACCAAACTGACGTGAATGTATTGCATACTACATACATAAGTACTTAGAGATATACAAGTTGTGTATCTAATGTAATAGCTCTAGTTTTTGCAAAACGGGAATACGTAGTAAATTCTCCATCTTTCATTTTCCCATCTATGCACACCATGCAAGCAACGCAATACTAAAGAATTGAACTGGATATCAGTACAAGATATTTTCCTTGACTTGACTTGACTTTGGTTTGGCATAGGAATAGGAAATTGTAGCCATTGGAAATCGGGTTCCTAGCGAGAGGATGCATATATTTTCAATGTCCTCCATGTTCAGTAGGTGATCATAGGATTATATTATCCTCGCTTATCTATCACCCCATAAAACATATATTCTCCATCCATCCACTTTCTCTCGACTCGACTCGACTACCAAACCAAACCAATCCACTCTGCATATGTACGAGGAAGAGTAAGAGAAGCCAAACTTCCACTCTTACATACTACATTGCATAACATTTCTCTAGTCTCCTGCCCGTCCTCTCCTATTCTACAAATCAGCTTCACTTTCACTCTATTCACTATTCACAAATGGAGTTTGCTTAGGAATCTTCGAAACAGAAGCGAGTTTAAAGCCATCGGATCCTAATGCTATGTTATACGATCCAGTGATGCGATGAATGGTACTTGAGTCGAGTCAGTGTTAGATTTCAAGTACGCTAAAGCTAGTCTATGTACTTTGGCGAGGCGACATGTTTCACATTACACACATTACATTACATTTTACATACATACATCACATCACATCCAAAACTATAGTACTACTGTACTATGTATACACAGCTAAAGCCAACCAAACCAAACCAAGCTAAGCCACTCAACTCCTTCTCAAAAGGTATATTACATTTCATTTAACACATCCGCTGTCAAGTGCTTTCACTTCATTTTACTTCTTTTCACTCAAAGTGTTGAATATGATGCAATATTATGCGATCTCATTCCATATCATACTCTCACTTAACTTGGAAATATTTTTTCCTATATTAAGTGTCACTTTTACGCTAACGTGCGCATCTATTACACAAAACTGATTCCTTTTCTTTGTCAGGTGCTTACACCTGAGCATAAATTATTAAGCCATGTGTGTGCCTATATATAACTCAAAGACATTGTGTACATAAACTATGGACACGTGCTGGCTTACCCTTCTCACATTATGAGGTTACCCAAAGAGCTTTCTGATCGTCAAGCTGTGCGTGAATGAACGTGACGCAGATTGCATGCAAATTTTAATAAAAAATTCTTCTTACATATAATACAGTATTGTACCCGAACAATTTTACCACATTGTAATATCTACTATTCAATACCAATAGATTATGAAGTGAAAATCAGTATACGTTTATTTTTAAAGGAAATTTTTTCCTAACTCTTTGTACTATGACATTCCCCTGTAAAATTACCAGTACTACTAGTATAGTATTGTACATGACTATTTGGTACACTGTGGTGAAAACAAAATATTGGTCAAAAGTTTGGCAATGTGCTATATTACAGATATTAGCACCGGGAAAGTGCACACACTTTCTCCACATTTTATTGCTTTCCATTATGTACACAGTACCTATATATCATTTAAGTTGCGTTTATCATTGCCTACTTAATGGCCTTAGTGTGAGTAGTAATAGAATGGTATAGAAAACTATATAAATAGTAGCAAAGCGCAAATTTGTAAGATATGTGTGAAACAATTCAATTGTGTATTAGTAAGTAAGTATGTAAGTAGAATGTGCGGGTTAGCAATTTATGTAGGTTAGGTTTGGCGGTTCCTTTGTAGTATAAAAGAACTATTGGATGAGGTCGTGCTCAGTGAAGCCAACGAATCGAAACCAGAAAATCCACTAGCAAGTACATACATGCTATGTACTACTACGTAGATGTACGTACATAAGTATAATATATCAAAGAGTTTATAAGTTATGAGATGACTTACTTATGAGTGTTATATTAAGTACATATAGTGAAAATATAGCTTCTAGGTCCTATTACATTATCTAGGGATCAGCATAATCCACAGCCTTGCGAAAGTTGGTATAAAAAAGTATCAATAAATGGAGAGCAAGCCCAAGCACATAATATCCCAATCCAATGGAGAGTTCCACTCCACTTCACATCGACCTTTAACTATGCATGAATGATCAATAGTATGAAAGAGCGATTGAAATACTTGACTAAAGAAGGTGTGGAATGTCAAGCCATTGCCCACAAATATAAAATGACACGCTTGTGGACGGAACCTTAGCAAACCAATATAATAGTGGCCATGGGGAGTGAAATGGTGTGCAAAATGTGTGAAAACGAGTTAAAAGAGGATTTCCTACGTAAGAAAGACAGGGTCACTAGCACTGCAGTACATATACACTACACAGTGGGACACCTATACATTTCTTATACTAATACTAATACTCACACTCACATTCAGAATGACTTTCCCTTTGTATGTACCTATACCTACATACCTACAATATATACCTTATAAATATGTAACTTCATGCCTGTATTGATACTGCTTGTACTTTACTAACAATATACATGAAATCTACACTAGCGAATAAGTGCACTATTAGATTTGTACTTTTAACACTAGTAAGTACAGTACTTAGGAGAATATTGGGAGTAGTTTGCGGCACGGAGCACTAATACCTACTTTCATGGTATGGTGCATTGTGGAGGAATGATTCCTTTTGCCATTCTGGAACAGGAAGCGAAAGAGCCCTAAAGGAGAGTATGCCATAGCATGGTAAGCCAAGCCAAGCCCGTCTGGTTTCATCTGATTCAGTTCAGTTCAGTTGAATTCAATCCAAAGAGCAAAGTCAATGCAGTTCAATTTGAAATGACTGCAAATGAAATGGGCTGGAGTAGTAAAGCAGTAAGTACATAGAAGTGAGGCTAATACTCACTCTACTGTACAAAAACCAAACTGAACTGAATAGTGCACTACTTTAGAAGGAAGAACATACTTATTTACTACTGCAGGGTATTAGGAAGACTGCCTCTGGGCAACCAGACCAGAGGAGTAGAGTAACTAAAATAAGTTGAAGCTTGAAGTTGAACTGAAAATGAGCTGAAGGAACCTAAAGCAATAGAAGAAGTGGGTGAGCAGTTGAGTGAGTGAGCGAAACGAGTGAACGTGCTTTCTCTACCTTTTTTTATTCTGCGGCCGAGTTTTTCAAATGCAATTCGCATTTGGCATCACTTCACGCAGCACTACGCATATCCTCTTCCCTTTTACGATTCACAAAGCATTACCTAATGCTCCTACTTATTTGTACAGTGCCTTTGCATTGCCTTACATATACTTTATGTAACTACCTACATACTACTACATAGTTATATTACATTTTTGCTATAAATACGAATACGAGTCTAGATCCAGATGTAATTTCTCCAGAATTCCTTTTATGTATTGCACTACACTCTTCTAGTGTTTCTAATCTACTTGTGTATTTATGCAAAAAGTAAGTACCTACTGGGAATATTTTGTTAGTATTCATACGCTCCGCTCTTTAGTAACTCAGATTTATATTCTTCTATTTCGTACTTCGTACTACTAGTTGCTATTTTAAATTTCTGAATAGCGAACAATGAACACGCTTGCTTTGAGTATACACACTCATTTTATCATTATGGAAGTAGAACACAGCACTGGCTTCGTTTCCTAACTACCTACCTACTTTTCGCTGATTTCTATTTTATTTAAGTATGCAACATACCTACTGCCTACGCAGATGCTCACAAACTCAACAATAATACACGGCACTACTTACTGCTGGCTGCGTATGGTATTTTTAATCAAAATTGTTTTCATCTTAGTAATGGGGGAATTACTTTTCAATTAATTATGTTATTGTTGGACTATAATTTGTAAATACCTAACTAAACTATTGTTAGTACAATACGGAGGATACAATATAAAGGTATTATAGATGTGACTAGTAGAGCCAGGTATGCAGATTAAATCAGATCTGCTATACTCCTGTATTAAATACCATTATTTAGGTACCCATTACGCATAATATTATAACTCTTTGTCTTGTTTAGCAATGTATATTTAGATTTGTAAAGGTTCAAGACAATATTGTGGTTATCGCAGCGGCAGGGCATTGTTAGTTGGTTGTATGTATTTAATAGCATTATACTAAAAGTGTATCGGGTTGTCTCAGTGATTAATGGATGTGCGATTGGTCGTGCAGGGATTTTTCCAATGGTTGCTGATGTAATTATAGTCTATCCATTGCTCATAGTCAGTCGACAAACGCTCATTGTTTCATGCTCGATTTAGGTTGAGAGATGACTACCATTTTATTCATGTCTCTAGAAGAAGTGACTGGGAGTGAAAGTGCCTTTGAGAAGAAAAGAGCCGTCGCGTCGTGCTAAGCTCTCTAGTCTCAAGTCTGCGTCTAAAGTCTAAGTACGTCAATAAGTATATAGAAACAAGTTTTGGGATAAGAATGGGTACACACACAGTACCTAAGTAGTCAAGTCAAGGCAAGGCAAGTCAAAGCAAGTCAAGTCAACCCTACTCATACTATTAGTCCTCTTCTTCGTCTTCCTCGTCCTCAGCATCTTTGGTTACATACAGTAAACCAGAGAGTTCCTTATTCTTTAGTTGAGTTTGAGTTTGTCTTGGCATGGCATGGCATGGCATTGACTTGGTAAAGCATGGGATCCAAGATCCAATGGATTGTGTTACGTTACATATCTGTAGTTAGTTGTGGCAATATGAGAAGTGGAATGAAAGGAGGGAAAACTAAGAAAGCTCTTTTAAAGAGAAAGCGCTCTTAGCAAAAGAGTCTCTTTCCCTTTGTCTAACTAATGGGCCCCCTGACACGAATTTATACAGTGCTATCCCTTTTATTTTTAACACAACAAACAAGCCACATTAATATTCCTTATACTTGCCATTCCCATTACACCTTACAAGGAAACAGTTTTTGTTCGGTGCTGACAGACAAAAAGGAAGGCATTGCTAGTGCTAGCCAAGCTTGCAGATAGATAACAAAACGTTGATATTACTAAAGAAACCATAGATAGTGGATTGCATACTGCATGTCCTAACGCTATATAACAGTAGCACTAACACTTTCGGAACTAGGCTAGCCCAAATAGTCTTGGCTTGTCCTGGACTGGATCTGGTCTGGAATGAGCGGAAGAGAAAGTAGAACAGATCAGAAAAGTCTTCTTGAATTCATTACTGAATACTTTGCGCCTTCTGCTTCTCTTTGGCTGTTCATTAATCTATTCCTTTAGTTGTGTCCCATGTCCTATTCCATACTATCCATTGCATTCCCTTAGCTTTCATATACAGATAGTAGTAGCTAATCCAAACCAACATCCTTTAGCCTCCTTTTCTCAATTACATAATATTTTTCTTAATATAAATACCTACCTAAGTATACCTACCTAAGTACTTTGCTTTTGCTGCAGCTCCTTCATAAAAATTACACTCCATTAAATTACTTACCTACCTCCATCTCCATCCCTTTTTATTTGCACTCCATTACACTTCACTACAGTACACTACACCATTACTATGTACATGCATATCTGCATTGTATGCCATTTATACCATTAGAGCCTAATGTCTTTCCATTCTCTATGCATTGCCCTTAATACTAGTACATAAATACATTCTAGGAAATGTTTTGCGTCTTACATTCTACATACATTCTATACAGAAGGAAAACAACTGCAAGATGAAACTTGGCAGTATAATTACACTTTTCATGAAATTAGCATATAAGTTCCCATGCATGTATGTATTGTGTGCAATAATGTTCATCCTCCTTTTATGGATGTTATTACCTTTACACATACTACTATATGTACTATGAAACTCTGCACATATTTATCATACTAAGGAATCTAGTACAGCAAAAGTATATAAATCAAATTGTAGGTACAGTAGCTAATAGTTTAGTCCTTGGAGTTGCAACGTTGTCTGAGCTATTTAATAAACAATTAAATACTACGCATAAATTTTAAGTTTTGTACATGCCGGACTACATAGGTGCCTTAGCACGTCATAGCTATAGCTACTCTATCTGTACTTTTGAGATTGCAGTAAACTGGTAGGCGTATTATAATGATAATCATAATTGCAGCAGTCTGCAGCGAGTATTTTTGCGTGGGCAAGGTTTATAAAATGAAACTTTTGCAACAATTTTGGCACATAGGTATATTATTTGCATTTATTTAACTTAATATTTGCGTTCACCCGGGACGAAATTGTTCATAGTGCATAATAATATTATGTACTACCTACAAATACATGAAATAATTTCAGTTTTGCACAACAAACTTTGTGAAAATAAACAAGCCTGTTTCATCTGTTGTTTTGTTTGGTACTACACTACGGTTGAACTGTTAGGTGCTTACATTTCTTTGAAATAATCCTTTGAAACAATAAATACACTTCACAAGCACAAACACAAATAGAAATGCAAATATTGTCCAAGCTCAAGCTCTGTCAAGTACTATTATATATTTATTTTGTGATATAACTAATTAATGCGAAAATTTTAATTATTTCCAGGAGTGGAACCGTTGAAGAATGTGGAAATAATTGTGCCACCGGCAGTTGGTTTTAAAGAGCAAGTTACGCTACAGTGTCTATACGAGCTGGAGAAGGACGAATCTTTGTATACTGTGAAATGGTACCATGATGGAGAGGAATTTTATCGCTTTGTACCTAAGGAGGTACCACCCATTCAAACATTCCTCACTCCAGGATTAACTATTGATGTAAGACACATTTTATTTTTATTCGACACACTTTGGGGTACTTTTAAGTAGTTTTCATTCTATTAGCATCCTAGTACCTTACTTAGATTAGATTTATGTCCTTTAATAGATATTGTAGCTATTTTCGATAAAAAATGTGACTGCTACAAGGTAAATAGCTGTAGAACTAAACTATTGTGTCCTCACGCTCATGGGACATTAAAATGAACGTGGATGTAATTAATATTTTCTAGTGTAAAAGGGTTATGATAAATTAGACACTATTGGGAAGTATGTACAAAGGTACATAATACATAAAACAATATATGTTATGTAGCAATACTAAGGATCGTAAAATATATTGGCTAAAGGGTTATTGTTAGTTGAATAGACGGTATCCCTTATCCGTTAATGTCTTTGACTGCTCTATAAATTGCAGAGTTCTGCAAACTATTTTCCCATTCACCATTTGCCTCATAGAGGAGATTCCCATTCGATTCAATCGAAACATCAGATCAGAAGACAAGTTTCTGGGAAAACTGCTAAGGAACCTTTCCACTGCAGACAACTTCTCTTATTGTACCGACTAGAGTAGCAATAGTAACAATCTATTCCTTTATAGTGGTATGGTGCGAGTACTAACACTAAAGAGCTTCCCTCAAATATATTGCCATTTCAAGTCACTTCTAACAGCTCCTTGCCTATCAAGTGCATTTTAGTGTTGCGAGGCGAGCTGTAAGTAAAATACGCTTGCTAAGGTGCTGGGTTGTCCCAAATCTTTAGATCAGATCAAAGCTCACATATATCTTGACTTGACTTGACTCACGATCACCTCAACCTACATAACAATGCTATTGGCAATGAAGTGTTCTTGTATGTATACTAACGATGTAATATAAATACAATACACTCTGCATTTATGTACTACTACAACTACAACCTACTAGGGACACACGTACATGCAATTCAGAAAAGCACTTTCACTTCCAGAAAGTAGAAAGCTTTTAATATATTTACATGAACTGAACTAACGTGTCTAAGTAAGTACATAACATGTATTGAGTATTGTATACTGTATTTAGACTTCCTAATAGAATACATACCTGCATACGTACTACGTACTCGTACCATATATAAGGCAGTATAGTATTCTCCTTATATTTAACTGTAAAAATATCGAAGCGTGTTTACTATAAGTGCTACATATGTAGAAGATACTTTTTCAGTGATGTCTTTTCCTTGGCTATATTAAAGTACAAAAGTGTCAGTCTAGTTTAGGCTAGACTACTTTCTATCTGTAGACTCGTTCCCAAAATACAGCCAATAAGAGTTTTAGTACTTTCAATATAATAGAGCCTTGGGTGGGTATATTTAGAAAAAGTGTTATGTAGGTAGATTGCTCAAGTATTCTAAGGAAAATGGGATATTTTCTTGTCAGATATCAAAATCGGATGCTCGGAAAGTGGAGTTGATATCCGTCAGCCATGAGCAGACCGGAAGGTACCGATGTGAAGTATCAGCAGATGCCCCTGAATTCGACACTGACGTCGTCTCATCCCAAATGACTGTTGTGGGTAAGGAAATCTCATCGTCTTCCATTTTATTCCTTTACGTTACTAACACCACTATCTATCTGTACCTACTACCTGCCTATACCTACATTCTTTCTCTCTTTCTTCTATCTCTCAAAGATACTACACACTTAGGTACTCACTAGTTCCACTTCGACACAACTACAAACACGGTTCTGTTGTGCTGGGCCAAGTGGGAATTCTACTTTCCTGAGCTGAGCTGGGTTTAGCTGAGCTCCTTTCCATTCCATTCCAGGCCTAGCCAGTAGCAGTAGCACTTCTGTTCCTTATACCTAGAACATGAAAGGTACTTACTACAGTACCGCAACACTGAATGCCCTACATCCAAAAGCATTACAGAACTTCCCAGCACATATTTTCTAAACATATTGTTATCACTTCTACAGATAGAATATAATTCTGAAACACCTTACTATTTGTACGATATTGTACGTAGTATACATATTTACTTATGATATTACACATAGAATGTAATATGCAATATGTGTGGGTAGCAATATCAATAGCAACTATTGAGGTACCTAAGTGAATTCTATTATAGTTCGGAGTTCGGATATAAGGATTGAGTGAGCATTACGGATACAATTCGCCATACCACATATGTTGAATAATGTCAACCCAAAACTACCAACTACTACACAACAATCTGCTGTTCTCTTCAGTCAGAGTCAGAGCCAGAGCCAGAACCAGATCCAATCCTTGTGTACAGTACTGAGTAGAGTACCTTTAGTTTCTATACATATCTAGGTCATATTTGCAGTAAGGTAGTAGGTACTCTAGGTACCTAGTGAAAGTAGGCACACTTTCATTACTGCACTCGACTCGATTCCCTTCCTCCTCTTCTTATCCTTTTATGGCTATTGGTTATATTATTAGCTATCCATGTTATTTTATGCCAATGTTCTTTCTCTATACTTACTCATGAGAATGTAAATGTGGGTACTTATTCCTCTTGTGTCAGATGCATGCTACCTAACATCACTGGCTTGGCTATCTATTCTTTTATATGCAAAGTGTCTGCTGCAAAATATGTGCCGTTTTATTTATAGTATAGGCCCATATAGATAGTAGCAGTATTAAACATACACAATAACACAGTATGTTTGTCGTATTTATCTTATTAGTATTGGTAAGTGGACTAACACTAAAGTAGTAGACATACAGTAGTAGTATAACTTAAATGTAGCACATAAACATATTGATATTTGAATGGAAATGTTTGTGCTATTGGGTCTTGCTATTTTATAGCTAGTACAACCTATTTTGTACAACTTATAATCCGTGAACTTAGGAGAATGATACCTCTCATTTCTATATCTCGCCAGGGGTGTAATACTGGTACCTATAATTTAATGGTATGGGAATTCTTATGGGAGAAACGTTATTTGGCAATCGAAATAATATTTTTTGTCTTCTAGTCTTTCTTTTAGTCAATATTTGAAATTCAGCAGTTTGTCACCAAAATACTAATACTAAATTAAAAATACAAAAGTTTCCCAGATTAAGACAGTGTAAAAGATTCACAAATCAATTAGCAATTTGCATTACTATACACACAGTATAACAGTAATTCGTCAATTATTGCAGAAGTACACAATATTTTGAGCAACCGAATTCATAAAAAGATTATATAAATATAGCAACAGATACGAGGATGAAAATTAGCACCAATTTATATTTGCCATCAATTAACTGTTGTAAAAATTGGAAATAAATATATTTAATGTAAACGTATACCTACGAAGAACAAAGCCTTATGCCCATCCGTATTTGTACCGAGAATGATTTGCACGATCGTAATATTAGTTAGCTAACCGTATTTAGACGAGTATTCGTTTTGTAAGAAATTTTTTAATATTCTATTAAAATATTAAAATATTCTAAAAAAACTGCCGGTTTTGAATAGCATATGTGTATAAATGAAATGTGAATTGTA
This sequence comes from Tomocerus mixtus, assembly GCA_034694165.1. NCBI lineage: Eukaryota > Metazoa > Arthropoda > Collembola > Entomobryomorpha > Tomoceridae > Tomocerus > Tomocerus mixtus. The sequence continues at coordinate 13,021 of JAQFYC010001335.1, read as the reverse complement.
TGCATAAAAAGATTCAATATCACTATCAAGGACATGAAATCCAAAGATGAATTGGTGCATTGGTTTGGTAGCGCACTGAAAATGTGTACAAGTTTAGTGTACAGATATTGTGTACTAGTTTATGCAGTCAGTTCTAACCATGCAAAGCTAACAGGTAAATATATTTAGGGAAACTGTTTACAAATAAATATATTTACAGCTCCGCTATATAAGTAAATGGAAAGTAAAGTGCTTATATGACAGTACAGTAGTTGAGTTGAGTCAGTTGGAGAAAAGTAAGTGCTCTTTGTGTAGAATATCTGAGCTACATTTTATGCACCATTCAGTCAGGAGAGTAATGTATTATGGTTGCGTTGCTTTCCCCAAGTTTCTGCATTTTATGTGCTATCTTTCACTTTCCTTGTTTGCCGATGTGAGTTGTGTACTACTATATTAATACTACAAATGTGGATATAGGCAAATTTCCAATACTTTATAGCCTAGACACAAACGCCTGCATCGTCAGAAGAAAATATCTTTGTTTTATACTGAAGGTATTAAGATGACAGTTTAAAAATTAAGTCGTAGTGGTGCATTAATAAGAAATGTACTTAGCGTTAGTACTTAGGAGTTGAAGGATTAAATGTGCGCCCTGTTATAGTCAATAAATCGGCTAAAATTGAGTTTTCTCAATGTGGTTGTTATGATAATGGAATCACGTTTGAATTGAGAATGTGTATACAGATATATGGAATGGACTCAATGGAGTGCTTTGCATTCATGCAAGCATAAAACTTTCCTTTCGACACCATACCATAGATAGAATAGAACACCAAGGCTTAGCATAGCATCCCATCCCATACCACACACCGATTTAACTTTAGCCTCAGAGAACTAGAATTTAAATTGATTCTCTTCTAGTTTCGTTTACCATACCATTATAATATGCATTATAGAGTATTGTACGTTATGTGATGTGTTATGTTATGTACCATAGTAATAGTAGTTCTAGTTACGTCCTTACACATCACATCACATTTTGCATCCCGTCCGAGAAAGTAAATGCAAGGAGGAGCAGCAACAAACTTAGAGCAAATGTAAAATGTAAACCTAATAGGTACCTACCACGTTATTTAGGTAGTAAGGAAAACAGAATTTATATTTTAGGATGTAGCTAAGCTTAAGGCAAGACTAGACGATCCATTCACTCCGTTGGGTTTAACGGCGGGGAGAAGAAGAACCACCGTTTTGTAGCAGAGACCCTTTGCCTATCATCATACGATAATAATAATAATAGTTTGCAGACTCTAATAGATCACATCCGTTATAGCCCTCTCTACTTCCCTCTACAGAAATCAACCGCTCCCTTAATCATACTGTGTATGTGTACCAATATATTCTTACCAAACTTATGTAGTTACGTAAATATGTAGCACCCATATGTAATATAGGTAGCGATATCCTATTTTATGTAACCTATTTGTACTATACATATATATAGGTATCTATGAAGAAACTTCAAATAAGTTTACATACATATTGCTAAGCATTAAGTATTACATGAATTTTTACTTACGCATGGCATGGCATTTTACGCTAGTGCTCCTATTCTATCTACCTGACTGAACTGAATACATTAGAGCTAGCTGGGCTTGCCCCGTGTTAGTGTTATCTGCCAATAATAAGTATAAAGCACGATTTAACTCTTTGATAACTCTATGAGTTCAACTTAAATCCATCATTTTACTCCTTAATGGATTTTTCTTCCTGTTCACCTATAATAAAAGAAAAACTAATGCATTAGTGAACATAATATGTATCTCCTTGTTTATTTATTGGATTATGGATTACTTTTCCACGAATCATTTTCGCCTCTACGACTACGACTTCGTATGAAACCGTGCATGGCTAACATTCATTTCCTAATAATAATAATAGAAGTAGTATCCAGAGCATGGTAGGCTGGACGTGGAGTGTAATGTATTATTTCTATTTCAAATGGTTTATACAGATAATATGTTAATACAATGCTCCTGTAGAATCTTCTTTCTTCTGTCTGGAAATTTTGTTGTGTTTTCTGTAGAATAGTGCGTATAAGCTGTAATGCCTGAAGGTATTGTAAGTATAATGTAATACTCACGCTCATGCATATCATATTTTCTTACCTTTGCTTGGATTTTATGTAAGTATGTTGATGTTACATGTCCATTGTATTACATAGGTACTAAATGAATGTAAATATCTGTAGCACGCTTTTATGGCTCTTTGGGCTTTGTTAGTTTTGCTTACCCTTAATTTTCCTTCGGTGATTTAGCTAATCTTATGTAATGTATAATTAGTGTGTAATCTGTGTAATCCTCTACCTACTTGAAAGTAGTGCACTGTAAATAAAATATCAACGTGTATCTAGTTTGCTACAGATACATAACAAAATACTAAATAGCCAAGTATGTTGCTCGTTATACAATATATTTCAAACTCTCATTATTTTAGTGTAAACAATCCACATTCTATAGGTATAGTGGATCAAAAAAATCCCAAAGGGAAAGTCATTGATTGGATACTTTGACAAAAAAAGATATCAGCATTTCTAAATCGTGAATCTCACTATACTGGAAGTTGTACAGTAGCACAAATATCTACATAGGGAATTTTTATTACGTGTGTAGGTATAAAGTAACATTATAATAGTTCCATTGTATGTATACCTAGTCGATATTGCCTAAGTATTTTAAAATTTTAAATAAATAAAAATAGCAGAAAATCTCTAGGAAATCTTTTTCAAGCATTTCTAACAGCTTCGAATTATTTTTGCAATTTATGTGGCTATTATAATAATTCTTACAGCAAGATCTTTTACTACTTTTCCGGGGACAATCACTACTTATGGATTACTTACACACGAGTATGCAATTTTATTTCACAAAGAGCCGTTAGGCTAACTTGCACAAAGATATTGAAATGCATAGGTATTTGAAAATTGTAACAGATAGTTATCAGGAGAGTTGGCGATTTAAAGTTTTGATTACACATGGAAGCATTTGCTGTTTTCCTGTTCCTTTTGCGGATACCATGCGACTTCTTTCATGTGTGTGTACAGAATACTTAGAATAGTAATGCGTATATTTTTGGTCGGTAGGTTAAGTACTAGGTACCGTTACCATTGTACTAGACAGAAGAGAAGATACGCAGTAGTATAGAATAAGTGTAATGGCGAATTGCAAAATAAGTAACGGCTGCACGAATAGCAATGTTGTGGCTAGATAAAAGCTCTGCAGAAGACTCCATGGAAATTCTAAGCGGATTCCCAACAAACTGTCTCTTCCTTCTCCAATAGTCCGATGCGACGACTTTCTGTAACTTTGCTTTCGTTCTATTGACTGTATGTATGTTCTAATGCTATATATTGTTAGCTAAAGTCGATACTATATGTGTATGCAATGCAAGCATATGTGCTTCAGCTATTCAATTTTATTCATTCTGCTCATGTATAGATATTCCTTGTTTGCCACATTGTAGCTTCCTTCTTTTATAACTGTGCCAAATGACTTGGCTACACTAAGCTAAAGGTAGTAAAACTTAAATGAAAGTATTCTACTACAAACCACTTCGTACTATCAGCCATCATTATATTCGTAATGTAATGATGAAAATCTGACGATAAGATAAGAAAGAAATGGTAATAAATACTAATTACCCCTTGTGTTCAATATTTTCAATTTATTTTCAGGTTGTACATAGATTTTTCTACATATTTGTAATAGTAGGATCTTTAATTCATCTGTGCTTTAATTATATAATGGTAGAAAGATTAGTTGACATATTAATTAGTTGACATACTGTATGTAGTGTATATTATATTGTGATTACGCGTGGGTGGCGCACCTTGGAACATATTAGGTAGCTAAAGCCCTTGAATACTTTATATAGTACAATGATACGATGGAGTAAATAAATATGTTCGTATTTTGTTTGTATACGATAGATAAAAGACTAAAGCTCAGATAAATATTTATATGTAGTATGCCGAGTCACGTCAGTTCAGTACTACATACGGTTAGTACCTTGGTACCTATGTACTACATGTATGATAATTAGAGAAGTAAAGTTAACACAGTGAAAGCATGACACAGCAACTTAAAGCCTGATTGGAAGTTACTGCTCTCACTTTACTTTCACCACAAAAGACAGTTTGGGATGCTCCACTTGAATTTGATTTGAGTTTTAGAAGGGAAACCACACCAGAACATAAAATAGCAATGTTGGCACATCTGGCTCAACTAAAGGTTTTCATCCAGTTCAAAATGAGACTAATACATTAGACTCGGCTTTCTCTTTAGTGAAAGTGGCTGTTTTAAGTATGGATGGCAGAGATAAAATAAAAGTGAATACGGGGGCAACCAACAACAGAACAGAACTCTACATACATACGTATGTACACATGTAGGTATTATATATACAGATAGTATTATGTTTGTAATGTACCTAAGTAGTCTGTCTCTGTACCTACTACCTACCATCTACAACTTCAAATATCTACGCTTTGCTCTCTATAAACACATAACTAACTTAACTACAAATAGTCTAGTCTGGTTTGGTCCTACTAAACTCAAACTGGCTCAACTTAACTAAACTAAACGTAATCAAAGTAAAGTAAACCAGCAAATATAGTCGAGACTTCCTAGAATGCACTCCACTACTGCACACAAATACAAACATAGCTAAAGAACACAGAAAACAGATACCCTATCATGTTCTGAAGCATCTCAAAGATACCAGAATACCAACCAAACCACACCAGACCGTGCTATAGGTGCCAGTGAAGGAACCCAGCCAAAGGAGGAGGGAATAGACAAGCGAGTGATAGTGATAACTATACCGGATAGTAATAGAGACCCTGTACTCTTCAGTTCTGTGGTAATAAGAGCAACTGGAACATTTAATGTGAATGTAAACTGATTGATCTTTTGGAAACGGGGGCAGAGAACAGAGCAAAAGGAAAGTAAAGTCTATAATATAATACACACAAACAGACACGAAGAACATAAAGAGATTCTATTGCTTGCTTGTTTTCTATTTCCTGTTACTCCTTTCAGATGTATACTTATCTGTACGTCGGTGCTTTCTATTTGTGTAAACTTATTATGGTACACATCGTATCAGAAATTTTACTTAGACTGTATATTTACAGAAAAGGGGTATAAAATATTAGAAATTGGGTTTACAAGTGCCCATAGACATAAACAATGAAAATACTTATTTAAAACGCGTATTTCGTAAACGTACATTCTAAAAACTGGATTTTCATCTTTAAATGCCTTATTTGCGTAAGAGTATACCTCCAGACTACAGACAGATCGTTAATAGATCAGACAAAAGAACACTTCCAATGTTGTAATGTACATTTGCACTTTACAAAGTAAATAAGTAAGTACATAGTTGCACTACAGACTACAGACAACTGTTTTATGGTAAAGTAAAGGTGATAGGTTCGTCATGCTTTACAAACCTTAGTTACTTTAGTTAGTACATACATATACATAGGGCGAGTAAATTACACTCTTTTCTATATTAGTTACATAGATAGAGAGGCAAATACACAACTACTATCTACACAAACAGATCAAAGTTGTATCTATATACATATAGTAGAAAGCAGTATCTAACACTCTGCAGTCTGCACTCAAATATTTTATAACTACTCTATCCAAGTATCTGTAGAACTTACTTTCGTAACGTAACCTTTCCTATAGCTTCCTATTGAGTCCAGTGAACCGAACCCATCTTCATTGGAAAGTTTCACGACTTTGATGATGATGATGATGGGGATGATGATGATTTTACTGTTGTTCTACTCCGCTCCACTTCTATCCTATCTGTCCCTACGATCTATGCATGAACTCTTTATCTATCTTTACTATCTGTTCAGTGTCTTTACTTTTCTGTTCTTTGAATGGCTGTTGCAGAGTTTCCCAACAACGTTCCATTGATCCAAGTGGGGAAACAACGCTACGAAGTTGGCGAGAGAATTAGAGCTAATTGCTCATTTGGACCTTCCAAACCAGCTGCGAATGTAACGTGGTTCATCAACAACTCACAGGTACGTAAGACCGCATTTAACTCGCTGTCAAGTAGCAAACTAAACTAACTTAAGATCTCTATCTATAGAAATATATATACCTACTAATATAATTTAATAATTATATGATATGTATGTGCCATACAAGAATAGGTTTTCGTACAGTACATCGTAAGCCCATACTATGCAGCATTGAACATTGTGACAGTAGTTTTGTAATTAGGTACATGAACCATTTCTGCATAAGAAAATTTCGTGTTTGCACTTGATATAAGTATTTTCAAACTCACGTAACTATTAAGATCACCTTGAGAAAGTTTCTTTTCATTGTAATATATTCACGGAATCAGTAGGTAGGTCTACTAAACTAACGCTGAGCTGGCGAAGAAATTCTTAGAAATTGTAAGACACATTGAGTTGTAGAGTATCCAAATTATGAACATTAGCAATTTTCAGACGTCATCTGCAAATCCTACTCCCGGAAAAATAAATTGCGTTTTAACGGAATGACAGATCAGAGAAATTTACGTATCTCGAATAATTATTTCCAAACCAGTAAATAGTACTTACAATTATAATTTCGTCACTTGTATTGTATATCCAAATCGACCAAGACACAATTTTACTATTAAAATTTTGCTAAGACATTGTAGTAATGAGTTTTATACAAAAATAGTAGTAATGCAATGAAAAAGTAGAGGTGCTCCTTACAATGTGCTTGTGTGTGTAAATAGAGTATCTATATGAGTTCTAACTAAAAGTATAAAACATAGATATGGGTAGATGAGTCAGCTACGCACATACTTTTTAGCTGGAAGAAAAAAGTTTTTGTTCCAGTGCTTTCTTCACAATGTTACTCTTCCCACCTACATACGTCACATTGTATTAGTTGGTTGAGGATGAAGCGTTGTATACTGAGCCTCGCTGAGCTGAAGAGAATAAGGAAAGGGAAGGCGACCTGTGTTCTTCACAACGATCAACTTGAATTGCGTTGAGAGAAAGGGCTCTGGTTCCCTCTGAGCCAATTACTCATCATTCCCTTCTTTCTTTCCCTAACGGCGGCTCCTGTGGATTTCTTTCATTTCTTTGCTCTGACTTAACCTGACTTATCTTTACTCATCAATATATCTTTGTTATCTCTGTTCCACTGACATACTATTCTTATAGTCAACAAAAACTTCATACAGTGATTCTACATCTGCAATTTTCACAGAACTAATTATATTGAATGTATGTACATGCTTCCTAGTGTTCCTAGTACACCTACTGTAACTACATTGATAAGTTTTTAATTTATTATTAGATTTAGACATATAAGTATTACTGTAACGTAATAGATGACTAATACTAATATACAATTACAAATCTCATATAACCCTAACAATCTCTGACAAGATTATATTATTATGTAATGTGATTCTTTATGATGCGCTCATGTGTTCTGCCATGTTCTCAACTTTAATTAACGAATACTTTAATGATATCAGTTTCTTATGGTAGTATTATTATTACATATGTATGTAATGTACTAGGCATTATGTATATGTAGTCCTGCTGTGCATTCAGTTGCACACCAACCTTGAATCGATTTTATGAAATTACGGAGGATATACAATTTTGATGAAATGAAGTTGGATGGACACAGGAAGGGGAGACGCAATAGTTACTTAAATCCATAAGCCTGTTTTTCTAGCGTTATTATTACGTGATTGAAGTTTATGCAGTTAATTAATGGTTGGATTAGGTTACAACCACTCCTATGTGTTAATATCAGCATGGTAAATATAGATCCTAATATAACAACACTCTTTTCATCTTCAAGATGTGTAACATACGGTATAAAATATAATATAGTGGCTAATTGCTACCCGGAAATGTTATGTGCAGCAAATTGCATACACATTATAGCGAAGCACGCGATACGCATTCTAATATTAAGTATGGTAAATAGAATTCCCCTTTTATCCCCCTTTGCTGATGTGATAGCTCAGCTGGTTTGTTTTATCTATTAACAGGGTAAGCATTAAGTAAGTAAGTAAACTAGGAATACAAATTAAATCAATTGAGATGATGTATGCTTATATATAAAATATTTTCTTTGAGTTGAACTGAAAGACTGGCTTGACTTATTAGACACGGAATATGATTTCGTGTGAATCAAGATTAAATGGGATGAACGGAAAGGCACGGGGAGGAGGAGGAGGCTATTTCCCTTATTAAGTTAGTGTATTTGCATTATGAACTATTGAATTGGTAGATATACAGTCAAGTCAGTAAATACTGGACAGATAAGATAGAAAAGAAGATATACGCTTAAGCAATTTATCGTACATTTTATGATTTATTAACGCGAAATGAGTGAGATTGAGATGGTTGTGTTTACGTTTACTTTGCTAATAACACGATAACAGTCAGTTGTTTTTCTGAGAAAATTAAGTACTTATTTTATCTTTGAGGATTGTTTTGTTTCGTCCCCTTTCTTTGTATTAGTTATTTTATTAGTTACCCTATTGTGTGCTGTAGGCTGTAGCGTACCATGTGTTTAGGTACTACTACTGCATAGCATAAGCGAATATAATAACACTTTATCTAATATGTTTTGTACTGTGACGAATAATGTAGCCAATAAAGAATCATCAGACAGTATTAAGAGAAAGCTCTGAAAGTAATAATAGAAATAATAGCAATAAAATAGGATAGAAATAAATAGGAACGCAGTTTGTTTCCGAGTAAGTAAGTGAAAGAGTCTTGGGGAAAGTTTATTTGTGCGTAGTTAGCTCAGTAAGTAGTTAGGTAGACATGACATGGCATAGTAGGGAAATGCAATGCACCGATGTTGAGGGAACATGTGTTGTATGATACACAAACAAACCGAACCAGAACAGGCAAGACCAGATGAGAACCAAAACCAAACTCAACAAACACAGTCAGTGAGTGAGGATGAGACGTAAACGTATTATGTATATTTTATATATGACGTAGGCACATAATATGCCACAAGGCACGCCAGGGTTACATTTGCATTTATTCATCATTATCATACTTTTCCCATGTTTTTGATATTTTGACCTAGATATTTTATGTTATTGTAGTATAAAGCCAAGAAATTAATAAATTTTCTGACTTCACAGCCTTACAAAGCAAAAATATTGACAAAAAAGGTAATTTATGTCTATCCTCTGGGTTTGTTGTAATTGTACATTCTTCATATGTGCCTACGACATATGGAACGTATATATTTTTAGTTAACTTCACTTCACCAAACATCTATCTATTTTCTTGTCGAGATAGAAAGTAAGACACGAACATAACAGAAGGCAAGGAACGAGCAAGAAAAGTTGCAAGTAAGAATGTTCTGTGTGTACGTATCTACTCCTCCGCTATCTCTTAAGTGACTGGAAACTTAGTTTGAAAGGGAGACGAAAGTGGGATGGATGAAAGTCTGAAATGGCAATGGCCTACTATTGGAGATGTTGATGGTGTGCTGTAATGTAGTAGTGTGATAGTGTGTAGTAGTAACTACAAATAGACTGTAGTTTGTTACTACGTTTGGTTTGTTTTGGCTAAGTAAGAATGTTTTTAACTTTAGTCAAGTTTACTTACTTAGTCTAGAGTCTAGTCTAGTGCTCTAGTAGTCTGGAGTCTGGACTGGAGAAATCGAATAATAGTATTTCTTTCCTACTTACATATTTTTCACATGCACAATGCACATAACATTAGACTGTGTTACTTTCTCAGTGATTGTCTGCCTGAGCAAAAGGATTTGTTTTACTTATCTCAGTCTTAAAGACCTAGATGTGGTATTTGTAGAGCAAAGAAAGATTTTAGCTTAACTTTCCCTGCTTTTTTATCTGCAGATATAGTATTTGTATGCTTAGGGATACAAACAGAAGTATTTGTATGTATGTACCTACCAATATCAAGGAAATTCATGACTAAAAGAGAAAGTGAGGGAATGAGTGAGTGAAAGAAGGGAAGGGAGAGGCAGGACGGGAAGCCTCGGCTGACTACTTGGTCTGGTGCATTAAAAATGACCATTATTAGTGCCATCATAATATTGATTTGTTACATGCTATTAAAATGATAACTTTCCCCGAGTACAAACATTTCGCCTAAAAGGGAAGTTCACTAGGTCTGCCTCTTGGCTTTAACTTCCTCCCGTGCCTAGTAAAATCCCTTGACTGCATGAAATGCAAGTCTTACATCCTCTTTTTTCTTCTACTGCCACAGAAATACATACTAGATCACTTTTTATATATACTATACCTACCTATACATGGAATGAATGGCAATGGCAACTATATTATGTATATTTATACCTACACACTGCGTATGTAGTGCTTGTATATTTCATTTGGGCACTAACCATTACACTTTTATGAAATCTAGGACATGATATTAGTACTTTGAACCTGTGGGTTCTCTCCATAGAGATATGTGCAAAAAGGAAATAGAGCTGGAAGCTATGTAGCGAATAAACTACCCATCTATAGCAATAGCGCTACAGTAAACAGGACTACGAAGGAAATGCCGCTAACTTTAGCTACTGTACTGTGTGATGAGAAACGGCTTTGTACGGTTTAGTTACTGCAGAACGGAGGTAAAAGAAGGATATTACTTATGACTCCACGCCAAAGTACAGGATCATTCAAATAGATCCCTCTACGTTTCTGCAAATGGAAATGGATATGGTTATAGTTATGATAGCACAAACAGAATGTAAGGAAGGTACAGGAGTGATGTTGATAAGTAAGTAAAGTAAAGTAAAGTAGACATAGCTTATATTGTATATGCTAGTCATCCTCATAAGTAAATAAGAGAAAGTATCATGCGCTTGGCCTGAATATATATTCTGTACACATAATAATATCATGTAACATGCAGTAAGGCCTGGAAATCTATATACATGTCATAAGAAAGGTTAGGTTAGGATTTAGTTGGCTACGGACGGACGTAGTACCATACATACTACTACAACACAACCTACTACCTACCTAATCCGAAAAGAAAAACAGAACGGGAATATACCCTTTTCCCAGTTTTGTTAAGTTGGTGCTAGGTACCCAGAGCAGGCTTCCAAGCAAGGCTAAGGCAAGTTCCTTCTTCTGTGCACTTTCTCCAGAAAATAGAATATGTACACACTACTGCAATGCAAAGCCTTGCAATGTCCTAATATAGCCTTAGCGTCTTAGTAACTTTAGTCAGGGCAAAATAATCACATTTCAAATAGCATTCCCTGGCTTTACTAGGAATAGCACTGTAACAACTATGTACGTGGTGTACGTAAACAAAAAGTAAACAGAGAAGAAGACGTAAGGACTATAGAGCATTATTTGGCTTAGACCATCTTATGATTTTAGAATACTATATATTTGTATGTACATATTTTATACTATTTACTACTTACTTACTATTAGTACAAATACGTGGAGAGCCAACACAGTAAGTAGAACTACAAACATAGGAGTATGCAATATATGCATTAGTGGAGGCAGTAGGTTATGCGCCCATGGGAAAAAGGCAGTAATAGCTGTGGAACTTCTAGCGGTCTAGTGTAATATGTAGTCTTGAGTCTCCTATATGTATGCTGGAGAAGCAGAGTTGTCATGTTCACGAGGTATTTGCTGGCCAAGCGGCCTGAAAGAAAAATTTATCGGTAGTTGCATCCCTTCAGCCAATAAATTCCGAGTTAAATGCACTTTTAGGAAAATGAACGGCAGAAATATTGCAGAGCAGAGAACTGCAGACGCCTTCTGTGCTCCTTTATACTCTAGGCACACACTTTAACTCACTGTTAGGGAAAGCTGGCGCAATGAACAGCTACTGCTACTGCACTGGTGTGCATTTACTGAAATGTTCCCACAACACAAGACTCACTTTTCGAATTTCAAACGTGGAAAATTAGATTAATAAATTAATTTTAACTATCTACTATACAACTCCATTTAAACCAAACAAGCCAACAAAAGCAACCTAGTTTCGTCCACTATAAATGTACATACATTGTACAACACTTACACTGCACTGCATAAAGCCATTGTTAAAATGCAAGCTTTCAGCAATTTCTACCATTATGTACTTTAGCTTTCTCCTACTAATTTATAAATGCAAAAAATTAATGCACTTTGTTCTACTACGTACTTACTTGTACAGATACTCACTCTATGCATACTATAGGAGTAGTAAGTATTACAACTACAGTGGCGCATTTTAAATAGTGTGCCTCATGCTGTTAATATTACATATTGCATGCCGAGCTACGACAAGAGACACCACATCTTTTTAGAAAACACTCTGGCATGTAAATATAAAACAATTGAGGGGATTCCGAGGAGTTGGCCTTCACATTATTTTAAAATATTAGCCTCGCAGCCTAAATACCATGCCAAAACCAAGACAAGTAATATTATTAGAAAATACTATTATATTATGTCCCGACTGCACTGCACTGCCACTGTATTGTAATATTGGTAGTAATACTCATGCACGAGGGGGAAACTGGTCCACGCTATTTAGTTCACACCAGCATTAGCACCAGCACCAGCTTGAGCTGTTATGAAGAACAATAGCAAATAGAGTTAAGTCCCACACCTCTTAACACCATGCAGTTAGCGCAATGTCCTTACGAAGCGTGAAAGTGAACAATTTGCTCTAGTGCTCAATTCACTGTGCAATTGAATACAAACGTACAGTACACCAAAACCAGTACCAGTACCAGGCGGATATTAGTGTATTGTATGTTTATTCTGCTGAAGCCTTCCTATAAAATTTTAGACAAGTGCCATGGCATTGGCTTCTTTTCCTTCTTACTTATTGTATCTTTAGTTAGTAAATTCTAAATTGCGTTGTGTTGCAGTTTACTATATAGTTTAAGGAAAAGTGGTTATACAGGGTGGTCCAGAATGGACAACAATGACTTTCCCAATGAATATCTCAAGAACGGGTGCAAATATTTGGATGAAA
>JAQFYC010001334.1:0-35899 GCA_034694165.1 Tomocerus mixtus | reverse complement strand
TGTGTGTACGCAATTTTCCTATGTACGATTCTTTCCCTGTCCGCTTTCTTCCGGCGTAAGATATTTTCCTGATACCCATTGGAACTGCATATTGTACATATAATAACTACATGGAACATGAATACAGTACAACTTGTAAGGAAGCAATGTACATACTGCGTGTATGCAGTGCTCTTAGTACAACATCCGTCCCAATCTCTATTGTTCTGCGTGCAGACATAAGTACGAGTAGAATTATATATATATTTATAATGTAAAATGCATGGATTGAGCAATAGAGAATGGTAATGTACGTATATAGGGATAGAGCGTATAACAGTAATACTACAACTCTGTAGTAAATATGTAGTCGACGGATTTTAGTGGATGGGAACCCTCAAACTATAAATTCCGAGAAAACTCATTTCCTTTCACAGAGTCGTAGATACATAGGCAAAGAGTGTGTGAATTTTAGGGTATAAATATAAATGTACAATGTCGTACATTCCTGGGCAGAAAAACTCTTATTATGCAATTCCTGGTTGCGGGATTCTAGTACAAGTTCCATTGAGTCTCAGTCAGCCTTGAATGTTCCATGCAATGCAGTTTCAATGAAATGGCGGGAGGAGAGAGAAGCATATTCATTAGACCATTACCATGTAGATCAGGCAGCGTTGGCTCCCATTGGGGAATTCTCCCGGAACTTCCTGCTAAAATACGAGTGACAGCCGGGTTTGAAAGAATGGGATTGAAGTCAAAGGCTTCTCCAGGAGCAGCTGGGGTGATGCCGAGCAATGGATGAGCATCAGACTCCGCCCCGGAGTCACTCGTACCTGACGATATACCGCCTGACCCGGAAGACGAGCTGCCCACTTTGGAGAAAACTGCGTTGACGTCCTTCTCCAGGCCTTTCTGCCCGTTGGGGCCGCCGCCCCCGCCTTTGATCCCGCCGTCGTGCCCTTGCCCGTCGTCCCCACTCTTTCCTCCACCACTCCGACTCCGATTCCCCACGTTGTTGTTCACATTCTCCAGAGATATTTTATCTCCGTTGATATTTAGCTCGTGACGCTGTGAAGGTGGTGATGGAGGCTTTATTTTGTCTTTCGGATGCGGCGAGGGAGTTGAGAAATGTCTCGGTGGCTGCGTTGACAAATGTGGAGGATTTAAAATCACCGGGGGTGGTGGAGGTCTTCGGCCGAAAGCCTCTCCGCCCCGTGACATCCGAAGAAATCCTTCATCTGAAAAATTACAACAATTTCACTATAATTACTTCCATTCTATTACAATCTTAATCATACGTTATGGCATCCACATATTTGCTTAGGTATACTCCAAAGTCAAAAGTTAATACAACGTAACCCCATTTATTTTAGCTCTCGGCAACGGATATTTCTTTTCTATTGAGTAATGACTAAGGTGCCCCTGCCCGTAGATAATTGCATTACACAGACGGTGATATACACTGAATTATTGTTTAGATAATAAAAACTGATGTTCCTTGCCTTATATAACTACAAAGGTACCTCATTCTAAATCTAAAGCATTGTCCATAATATATATTTTACTTCGCTATTTATTTAGCCTCCTTTGAATTAACGATATATTTTAACTTTACGTACTGCACCTAAAGAATAAATAGTATTATCTTGATAGCGTACTATTTTTGATAGACATTTCTGTAGTAAAGTTGCACTTGCACCTACCTAACTCTTATGTACTCTGACCTAACCTTATGTATGTGCACAGTTGAGTTGAGTTAGATTAAATAATAGAAAAGAGCAGAAAGAAGCCATGGCTTGGCCTACGCTACACAGTAAAAAGCTAAAATAAACAACAAGGTTTATAGTCAGCTTTGGTTATCTAAATAGTTTTACAGTTGAGTGCCTTATCCACAAGAGACTGTCATTTTCTCCAGTAGGTAGACTCTAAAAGGCAAATCCTCAATTCTCTTATTTTCCCTCTTAATGTATAGACATATCCATTTCCCAAAGCAGAGCAATTCCATATATCGACGAGAGGAACTAAAAAGATATTCCCAGTTCACTCCATTTGCGAATAAATAGGAAATTGCATCCACACGCTTAGATAGATAGAATAGACATAAACGCTAACTGTAATCCTAGCTCCCCGCTTTGTATCGTATCGTCGACTATCCTTTTCTTTCTACTTCTTATGTAACTAAAACTAAAGCAAAGCAGGTGGCCTGGCCTGGTTTGGCTTGGAATGCCGTGGGATCCTAAAGGTAAAGGAGCATCCAAACCAACATTACATAACACATAGCAGACGGAGACTAAACTAAAAGACATAATTTGGAAATCCAAGGCCGATGTCTTTGGTAGTTAAATTGAAAGTCTTGTGAAAATGTCTCACAAGCGTTTGAGATTGAGCTAGAGCTATGCTAGCATTGAGCTGAACTTGTAATAAGAGTGGCCAAGTCAAATCCAAAGCCAGTAACCTTTCAGCCGGATCCTCTTACCGTTCGCCATAGATAGATAGAATAGAGGAGAGCATCAACTACAAAATATCCCATATCCCATTCCATGGAATATCTGTAGTGAAAAAGACAAGGAAACGAGGGAGAAGAGAAAGGACATTTGTGTAAGCAAGACTCCGTATGTATGTATGTATGTATGTATATACTTATATATTAAGTCAGTATGTACCTTTGTGTACTGTATATGTGGTGTAAGTAAAGTACCTACTACACATATTTGTATATACCGATAGAGTCTAACTCAGAACTACCTATAGTAAGTGGAAGTGGCATTTAGGAGGACTAGGCTTTCTGCTGGAGAAGGATGTACTACAAATAGCGTTACACACTGAGAGTACGGATTACGGACGGATATTGTAAACGGTACATCTTTTCGAATCTCTTACCGGGAGAGTCTTGTACACGGATACGTAAAAGTGAAAAGTATCTGAAAAGTTGTCTCTTGTCGGGTGGAAATACATGTCTTAAGCATGATGTTCACCGAGTTTAATGTTGTGCCATGCCAATAGGAGCAGGGCAAACAATCTAAGTAAATCTATTCACAGAACTAACCTCCTGCCTCTCGTCTCTTGGCATATAAATACATTGCAACTCCTCTGCATCCGCTGGACCATGGATCCGAGTGACTACTATATCTTACAACTACGCAATGGAACAGAATAGTGTCTTCCACTTACCTACTTTTCTTATTATTCTGCCCCTCTACATAGCATATACTACTTAAGGACCTACTTATAGTACCTAATCATGTATACCTAACATACATTGTATATGTACTTTAGCATAGTATAATATAGTACCATCCATAGAAGTCAAGGAAGAAGAGTACAAGTCGAATTCGGAGTAAAGTCCATAAAAGAGTCGACGGAAAACGGCAACCCCTTAGTGGGCTCATAGAAAAGACGCTATTAGGACCAAGACCCACTTACGTAGTGTAGTCCTTTAGTTGTATCAATGCAATGTATGCACTCGTCTCTTTCTATTCTGCTGCATGGTGGATAGTGATTCTATAAAATAGTGTCTACATAAAATAAAGTACATATATATATACACATATATAATAGTATAACGACTCATCTCTACCCCTAAGGTATAGTGTTCAGTGTCTACTAGAATGTAGCATGCAAAATAAATGCAAGGTATCCCATGCCAGGCCAGGTCAGGCCAGGCCGACAATATAATATTATTATGCACTCACAGAATAGCTACATAATACACTACATAATATGTAGATTCTTATAAGCATATAACTCAGATTGAGATAGTAACAGAGACTAGATAGAGATAGAGTAATGAAACAGAGGTCTTAGCTCTCTGGCCTCTTCTCCATCTCATTTCCTTCTGAGCCTCGCTCGGCGAGTGGAGTCGATTCAACTAAAGTCAACTATGTTGAGCCTGAGCCCCATAGGGATGAACAGGTTGTTACATTCCATAGACTCAAGTTGTCGAGGACAGGTTGGAGCAAGAGACAAGCGACGACGAGGACGAGAGCCAGGGAATGAACAAACAACCGCTCTCTTCCTATTCCATATTGCATTCAGAACAGAACAGATAGTATTAGCTACCTACCTTTCCTCTTACCTAATATCTTATAGAAATATATAAACATACTTGACTTTATATCTTCAGTGCAGTGCACAAAACTTCTTTAGCATACAACAAAAGTAGTTTGCACACTAGCACTAGGTTAGTTAGTATACAATGTAAGCTTTAGAACAACTTTGCTCAACCTACATACGTATACATACACATATAGTAGTAAATATAAGGACCTCTTATGTAGTACACAATGTACGTATGTAGAAGTGACTAGTGAAAAGGAGTGAATGGATACTGCTGAGTGGAATGTCTCTTTATGCCATGATTTATAGGGACGATGCTACGAGGATAGGATGTGATTCGGATTGGGATTACGATGGTGGAACGATCCAATTTTTTATCGATGAAGACGTACGATCAGCAAGCTGGTGAAAGAGCAGCGAAAAAGAGTGAGAAAAATACAAGGCTCATCTGACTCATCTTCGGCGTCTAATCTCATCTGCTCTCTATATACAAGTAGGCATTGCTATCTGTAGCATACAGTACAGTAGTAGGTACCTACTATATCAATCCTCTTCCTCAACCGAACTGAATCCCATTTCATTCCGATTCCTAGTTTCGGAACAAACCGATGCTATTTTTGAGGCCATTCTGTAGTAAAGTATGTGCATTGCGATGCATCCCGTTCGAGATCGTCAAGTCAAGTCAAACCAAGTCAAGTCAAGTCAGACAGACTTTGGAAATAAGGCAATAGAAACCATCAGACAAAGACATCCATCTACTACTTATATTTTCCCAAAATTGTATTGTACTGTTCTGTAGTGGAGCCTTGTGGTGTGGTATGCTGGAATCGCATGGAAGCTTTTTCATTTCCTCATACTTACAAGACACATACCAGTACATACTACAGATATAGACAATATATAATATACTCTGCAATACAGAATTGCTTTGGCGTTCACTTCACTCCAGACACTGCTTTCGCCAAACTTCTCTAGATAATAGTGAATATAGATCTATCGAACTCCAAACTACAAATGGAGTATAATGTCAAATGTGTAATAGTCAAAGGAATGAAAGAGAGAAAGAAACGCACCGCACAACCCACCAAGAAACCGAAAAAGGAACTCACGAGAAGGAGCCATCGCATTTCCCATCAAATGAGAACTGAAGAAGTCGACTGAACTCGAGTGAAGGGAAAGCTGAGGAAAGACACAATAGTACAATACTCCCATTGCCCTTCAACTCCTACTTCCACAACTCCTTTGTGAACTTAAAGAGCTATGAATGTAGATGACCAGAGCTAAGCAATGAAGAGTTTCCAATATGGAGCGGCACGCTTACAGCTTACACTCAGAAACTTGTCGACTTTTTTCCTTTTGGCTCAGACACAAATCTTATTTCAAAGTGAATTGTGCAGAAGGCTCAATTTTTCAAAATCAAATGTGGATTTGTGCTCGCAATCTGTGCGTGGTCTGACTTTGTGTTTAGTAGACTTGACTTTACACTGCACAGTACAGTACACTATAATATTTTGTACATCTTATACAATACAAATAGGTAGCTTTACTTTACTATGTATCGTCCTAAATACTACACACAAATGTGTGTGAAAGTTCGATGCTGAGGTTGGCATTATTTCCACACATACGTTCTACACAATAAGATACCTACTAAATACCTAACTACGTACAATATGTACATACAGAGAGAGTAATTTGCTATCTCTTCTCCATTACATCCGACTCCGAACGTTACGTTTTTTCCTACCTTGCCTTGCCTTACAACAAAACTACAAATAGACGGATGACTTTGGTTTTATTTATCATTGTACTATAATATATCATATATATTGTATTGTACTTTGTTAGATCAGTTGAGTAGCACACCTACCTAAAACTACTTATAAATATATCTCTACACATAACCTCTTTTTCTTCCGTCTGCTGCCTGCCGGCTTGTTTTTTCAAGGGGAATCTATAAACCAGAAAGACAATGGGCCATCTTGATTTGCCTCGCTCTGTTTTCTTCACTCTATCGCTTTCTTTCCCTCTTTCTCCACAATTCCTGTCTACTTACTTACAGCTCTCCGTCCGACTGAACTGAACTAAGGAGAAGAACAGTTAGGATCCACATCCAAACAAAGGCAAAACACTTCATGTGCATATTACATGCCTACTATACATACCTAACTATATATACCTAAGCATACAGTGTTTGGTTATAGTGAATATTTTTGGCACCAACATAAAAGCAGTGCAGCAGTAACTAAGTAAGTAAAGTAAAAGCAGAACTACCCAAACTAACTAAGCCTACCAATCCCAGTTCTAATGGCATATAGCTATAATAAGTATTATAATAGATTCTATAGCTAACTACATATTACATAACTCTTCAAGTTATGCATGTGAGTTGAAGTTATCCAAGAAAAATCCATGGTTGGCACTCGGCACCTCGGCATTCCTTTCTTTCTCCCTCTCTCGTAGTATATGTACTATAGAGGTAGTTATGTATATGCAATGGGAAAGCAATCCTTAAAAGAGACAGACAAGGAAACAGGAAAAAAGTGTGGAAAGAAGGATGATATGAAAGAAAGGTGCCTACAGTAGTCTAGAAATAGGCCTGACTCTTTAACCATCAGAAAGAGGAAAGAGAGAACCACAGCCAGACATCAAGCTCAGCTCAAACTCAAGCTCTCTTCTTATTCCCAGGTATAAAATGATATGTAACACGTGTCGCTCTGCCCATTTATCACTTTTATGGATTTCAGATGAAAAATCTATTCTCCTATTCCCCTTACATGAGTTACGGGTTATGACTGTTACTCTGTTTTCCTTTTCTTTCTCCTCAACTGAAACACTGCTCCACCTCGATCTATCTCTGTTCTGCACTTATGTATGTAGTAGTAGAATCTAATGTAATGTACATATCGTATGTAGGTGCTGTGGGAGCTACAGCTACTTGTATTATGTGAATGCAAGTGTGAAGCAAAACTAGACTAGAATCCGGTGCGATTCATATCAGAACAAGAACATATACATATACAGATAGAAATATTTCTTTCCAACTTAACCTATGCACTACCACACCACTCAAATACTTACTTTCCATGCCATGCCGTTCTTTTTCCATAGCTTAACCTTAACTCTCAAAATTTAACTATCTATTAGATACACCCCTATGCAACATAAAAATCCTATCAACATAACACCAAGGCCAAACTAAATGCTATACTGATTTTCTCCCATTAAGCTAACTACTGGTGTAGTGTATACCTATTTGTACTACCTAAAGTACATTAGTCTATACCTTTGCATTGGGATTGTGACACTTTTCTTCACAACTTCACGTATGCAACTATATGTATGTATGTACAATATGCACTCAAATACTTGAGCTTCCTATTAGTTTGTACTTATCGTTAGCCACGCTCCGAGCTCACATCAATCTACTTTACAAATATATTTAGTTTCTATTAAATATAGGGAATATGTAAAAGACCTGCATAACTTTTGGCATTATTTTATATCATACAGAGTACCTACTCACATCCCCAAAGTAAAACTAATGTATTTAACTATCAGATAGCTGCGACTTATACATTCACCTACAGAATGTGGATGCAAATAGCAAAGAATGGAAAACAAACTGCAACTTCCATGTTATAGATACATATATAGCACCAGTAGGATCGCTTAGTGTCATGTGCTCGAATCTACGCCTTTTTGCTCTCCTTTTTAAGGTCGATTCTAATGCTCTTCTAAAATATATACAAAGATTTTATCACGTCAACTAAAAATCCATACAGCAAATTATTTAGATCATAAGGAAATATTTCGGAAAAGTTTAAAAATGTAAAGATATAAAATACAGATGCATAAATATACATACATAATGATGACCTACTAACAAATAATGTGCGTTGTTTCAAAATTCATAATAATTTGATTGCTGTACTGATTCAAATCTTCACCAAATTAAAATAGAATTTGACTATTTGGAGCCAGGGATGGTTTGCTTAACTATAAAAAAATATATATCCAATTTTGGGATTAAAAATATCCATTTTGTTTAGAAAATTCATAAAGCACTGAAGTTTGTATTTTGCTGGATATAAATATATTTATCATTCGTATTAGAAAAATCGCTTTGTTTTATTAGACTGGGAGCAGGCAGTTAAGATATCAGTATTGCACATCCACGCTTTATGGCGTGAATGCTTTCACAAAAATTCTCTTTACTTTCTTCTATTATTTTAGCAGTTGTAGGATCAAGAGGAACCAACAAAGAAAGCATTAAGAGGGAACTGAACTGCCCCCCGACCTGCTACTTACTACTTCCTTTTTCCATTTAAGCCATAAATTTTATGCATTATTTTAAGTAGGCGTTTACTCAGAAAACCTCGCTCGCTCCTTCACGTAACAAGAAATCCACTCTTTTAACAATATCTATTAGCTATTTGTCTGTTTTTGATGGCATCCGTCAGAATGAAAATAAAGTAGCTACGCATGTTAGGCGTCCGTAACGACACCCCTTTGGAATTTCTTGAAAATGTACATAGTAACAGAATCCGCGAGGTTAGATATTGTCTATATTTATATTCATCTTTATTTTTTTAGGTATATGTATGCAATTCCTCCACTCAAGACGAGTACAATGTTTCGGTTTCCCTTTCTTTTCAATCTGTTTCGCCGTCTGCACGTCTGTCTCCTTTCTTTCATTTCGCCAAACAGAATAACTACCTTGACTACCTACTTAAGCTATTCTTCTTCTTATATTCAATTACGTCTTCACTTCACTATAGACTCTACAGATAGTAAATCCCACATAATATGCAAATAATTAAAAACTCACATAGGAACATATTTTTTGTTGTGTGTAAAATAAATTGAAAGTACTTACAAAGGTAAAATGCAATTATAAATGTATTCAAGTTATAAATTTCATGTTGCCTTAATAAACACATTTCAGTTAAATAGCATAATAGTTATGATTACGTAAAATATATAAATAAATACTAATTATGTCCTGTAGTAGGTAATTTTGTTCCTTTATTACATAGCTAATGGAATATATTATGTGATATATGATGCAATGGTCTGGTCTGGTGTGTTCCTGGTCTGTTAAGTATGTGTGCAAAGTGTATATTAGAATGTATGGAGCTAACTATAAGTAAGTAGTGTAGTAAGTAGAGAAGTGGAGGGAAAGTGAAACTGAAAAGAGGAGTGATCAAACAGACCCTGCTCATTAGTGTCTATTTGGTCACAGTCACAATGGATACATCTTCATTTCAAAGTTATTTAGGCGATAATAAATTCATACGGAAGTAATCTAGCGAGTGCATGCTTACAAGAAGAGTCCATAAAAGCCGAGCGGTTAAATGTCATCCGAGAAGATCTGAGAAAGAAGAGAATGGGAGAAGAGAAAGCTGAACTGGAGCTCCCATCCTCCTATTCCGGGAAAGAAACTCTCTTTGTGACTTTTCCCATTCTTTCCACATACTCTTACTCTACTTACTAACTAGTAACTAGTACAGCAGACGAAAGTATAAGTAACATAACAAGTCCCTAATCGTAAGTACACATGTACACTGTGTGTAGACATATATATATATATATATAAGTATATATCTACATACTATACATACTTCTAGGAAATTGTTACTTAAATGCAGTTAGTGTTACTGTTACTATATGTATGATACCCAGTGCATAGTGCACAGTATTATATAGAAGGTTAATGTAAATAGCTAACCTAGTAAGTAAGTAAAGGACCAATGCGATGGATACATAACATAGCGTAAACTGTGCTACTGTACATACTTAGATAGATCTGTCCCTGATTGTTCTAGTGAATACAAGGCAAAGAGTTTAAGTACATAGTACTACGTACAACTAGTCATGTCATGGCATTGCCAAAGAAAGGAAGGAAGCAAAGAAGCCAACCCGAGTAAGTGAGTGAGGAGAGTGCATAAGTAGTATGAGGTAAGTAGAAAGTGGAGGAGAAAAGAGAAACCTAACCTACATGCATAATATCCAGTTAGCAGACAAACCAGAACCAGAACCAGAGGAAGAAGAAGACTTCTTGACTAAAGATAACTAAGAGTCTTGTTTTAGTAATACAGACTTTACTCTACTCTAATTCATATCCTCCTCTCCCTTATACTTATGTACTTAAATAGACGAACGGTTGTCTTGTATGAATATCTAGCACATGCAAGTATATTGTGTATATATAGAGCGTATGCATCTAACTGTAACTGTAAAGACTGTAAGACTGTTATGTCGTCCTCCTGTTACTATTACTATTACTATCCTACATTCAAGTAAGTATGTCCTATCTGTTTTACTTATTGTTAAGTTCAAGTCTCTCCTACTTATGGAACACTTAGAAGGGAGGTTGCTTCCTTCGTTTTGCTAGAAGGCACAGACAGGCAATGCAAGAGAAGACAAGGGAACTCTCTAACTCATGAGATTTTTATTTTCTACTGGAACTGATCTTAAGTCTGGAAACTGGATCTCTCTCCAGCCAAAGGACTATGAAGGAGTATCTCTCGCCCGCCTTGTCTTCGTTTGGCTTGCTGGAATCTCCATTTGGACATCGCACGACTAACTTCGTTTCAGCATCTACATCTCATACTCAAGTCTAGTCTATAAGCTAGTCAACTACGTACATAGCGGTGGTAGTAGTAGTTCCAGTTATTATAAGCAGCCCTGGAGAGCTCTTCCACTATCCCATTCTTTTAGTCTCCTTCTCCTCTACTCTTTACTAACTTCCTTCAACTCAGCCGCTAAGGATACTGTTACTCTGACACTATTTAGATAGGAAAGAACTCTCTGCTTTCATTATAAATATATTGTAATAGTAAGTAAATGTGCATAACCTATATAAATAGAGCATACAGTACAATGAAGGATGCATACAGAATATGCATAGATAAATGTACTTAGTAGTAGAACAACTTAAGGATAGACTTGGACTAGATAGATGTGGATGTGGATGTGTGCAAGTTATAGAGAGTAAGTGAGGCTACAAGCTATCTATTATCTGGAACATGGTACGAGAGATGTATAAAGTCAAGTAAAATATCGTAGGGACATCATACTGGAACATGGGCCAGGCCAGGCCGAAAGAGTTGTTGGCTTTGCTTTTACATACATTATTGTTCCTTGCTCACTTGGTTTGCTTCGTTTGTTCGGTCACATTCATTTCTCTACTTATTCCTACTTCCCTCTCTAACTCTGGCTAGAAGATGAATCAGTTGGCGTTGAAGAAATTTAAACTATGGATATCTTTACATAGTTGTATATGTAGATACATAAACCTACGCACAATGTAATAAATATCCTAACATTATGATATAATATATTATATAAGTATTTGTACAAATAGCTAAACAGTATTGATAATAGTACAAACTAAAATATGTAAAATTGTGTATGGAACCTTAAATATGTAGGCCTGCTTTATTTTGCTGTATGGTACAATAGAAATGTGTATCTACGCAACGATAAGTATGGAAGCCATATTTATAAACGGTATTGTAGCGTTTAATGGTGAAGGCATAATATATCATGCGTATTATTATCATGTATTATGTAATGTAAGTAGAACTAAATGCATGTATGTATGTTAAAGAGATGTGTAGATTGAAATACAAAAAGTATCAGGGACTAAAGGGACGTAGAAATGCGTAGCAGAAGCAGAAGTATATTTATAAAGAGAGGCAGACGTAGGTTACATTATGTTAAGTTACGTAGTACCTCCGTCTATTTATGTAATTGTAATGTAAAGTAAATGTATAAATTGTATAAATGTATGTGTGCACAACTCTTAAAATTCTATCAAGTTCATTCGGTCTTTGTATAAATGTTCAGTCATCCTAAAATATTGTAGGTTGCCTTGCCTTGCCTTGCTTTGCTTTGCTTTGCTATCGTAGAATGGTAGAGAAAGGCCCAGCAAGCAAAGGATGGATCTCATTCCATTTCCTGCACATGGATGTAGTTTATGTTACACTTATTCGTTCACACAAATGTATCGTCGTGTATGTAGTATGTGCGTATGTCTCAGAGGGAAAGCTCTCCTCGTTATACGATCATCATCACAGTACCCATCCATCCATCCCTCGCAAATTCCATTTTTCCAATTCATTAACTTTGTCACCCGGCCAGGCCACTAGGCCTCATGTTCAAAGCTCATAATGTGATGCTTCTCTCGGGGCAGGCTGAGCTTCCAGCTTAAATTCAACTTTCAACTCGATAACTCTTCCTAGACTCAGAGGAAACGAAACGAGACGCTCTTTTCTCACATCCCATCATCCACTAGCTCTCTAGCTACACTTTCCAACTGCTGACTCTGACTCTGACTCCCAATCTCAATTCACTCACTCAATTCACTCAACTGCACTTATGTTTAGCATATAGCTACATGGATTATAAATGAGAGTAAGTAGATAGGTAAAGAGATTCGGAAAAGTAAATGTATGCCGGTAAGTTAAAGTTTAAGTAAATAAGAACTTTACTATCTCCTATCTACCTACCTAAAGTTACAGTTAAGAGCCTTCCATATTCCAGAGTTCCAGAGTTCCAAAGTACCTACCTACTTTAGATATACGTTGAAATGTATTTTACATAACTATGTTAAGTAGAAGTAAGTACCTTACCTTTCTTTGCCTTTAGAGACAGCAGATATCTCTATCTTATCAATACTATGATGTAGTATTGTATGTAGCATACCGTCTGCTGTATCTGTAGTACGTATAGGTATTTATAAAGTCCCTCGGCTATCTATTATCCATCATATGCGATGCAGTCCACGTGTTTAGCTAGTCTTGCATATGAAATAAGAAAGCTTTCTCTAACTTTATACTGTACCTCACTTAGTTATCTGTAGGCACATTTGCATTACATTATTACATACAATAGCTCAAGCATACGATAAGCTAAAGAGGGAATCTGAGCTGAGTGAGTTGATTGAAAGCCTTGAGGAAAGGTAAGTCAAAAGTTAAGTCAAACCATGTGTACTATATTATCGGTAACGTGAGTACATTCGTACATACATCAAGTGGAAATCCAAAGTTCTGTCTGTCTGGTTCTGGTCCTGGTTCTGGTTCAACATTATTATGTTTACCAGTATGAAATGAAATAGATAGAGGACTCAAGATTCAATTCAAATCTAAGTAAGCATCCAACTAAAAGGGGACAAACCTAAGCTAGTAATGTGGGTAGGTACATTAATATATTTATGTGGAGTCTCCAAGTCTCCTTTAGTAAAGCAAACGAGAGGAATGAAAATGAAGCCCATTCCTCAGTCATCCTTATTCTCGTATCTTTTGACTGGGAAAATGCATTTCAAGTACTTAGGGCCACAGAGATAGAGGTGTTCGTTTCCGTGGAAAAGAAAAGCGATTCTATCCTGGCCTGGCCTGGCCTGGGCATGGCAACTCCAATTCAATTGAATGTTGAAAGTAAGTCAAGACTTGATGACAGAGTCAAAAGAGATGAGACGTCAAGTCAAACTATCAGTTCTCTTTCTATTGGTTATACAATCTATATGCATTTATGTAAGGAAAAGTCATGACATGACAGAAGAAAGTCAAAGCCAAGTCATGGATGGAGGAAATTGTACCCAAACACAAGTATACGCTACGTGTGCACGACGAATTGAAAAATACATATGTCAAAGACTATAGAAGCGATGATAGGCTAATGTAACGCAAAAACTATCTATTTATGCATGTAGCTATGTATTCACTAGCTTATGCTTAAGTGTTGTTCTATGGCTGAGATGATTGTGAGTGATTCCATTCGACTGCATCATCTAACGTAAGAAACATTATGCTTTATCTTTACTTTACATTATATATATATCATATTATATAGTAAAGTTGGTACTGTATATAGTACTACAGAGGAGATTACAATAATATCTGTATGTGAGTGAAGAAATGTAGATACCTATATGTATATGTATATGGATTTAAGCTGAAGTGCTGGGATAAAGTTTCTTTGATATTGTACTAGGTATGCACTATATACTACTTCACTTTACTACTATAGATAGGTATGTTTACACATAGTATAAGGAAGTAAAATACTTAGGTATGTGTGTTTGTGTAATGTAATGTTTGTCGGTTGGAATGTAATGCAATGCAATGCAACGCAACGCAACTACTCACAGCTCCAAAGTGAGAATGAATGTTTGTAATCTCTTTTTAGAAGGAGATTTGAGAGAAATAAACTACATGTGTAGCAATATTATGTACGTAAGTGGAAATGTGTATGTTTTTACTCTGCTATACACTCTTCTTCTAGTTTAGGCATTCAGGCACCTCATTTCAGATTACGTACATAACTACATACCAAAAAATAGTCCATGCATCTCCCTGTTCTTTGTAGCAAGTGAGTGAATCCTTATAAAAGTGTAAAAAGATGTGTTCCTATCTATCTTATACGGAATAACTACTATCTTTAGCTTTCGCTACATACTTACATTGTAATAAACATTCAACTATTGCACACACACAAAGTTTATGTATTAAAGTGACGATACTATAGCACCATGCCATACCATACCAACCCAGAATGTAGCAGGGTAAACTCAATATAGCCAAAAGTAGTATCTCTATATTATACTATTTATGTACTTGCTATATAGGAAAAGGAATGGTAATCTAACTCCTACATAATAATATTGCAGTGCAGTGTAAGTGTAATAGAATATAAGGTGACGTTATGTAAAATGTAACACAAGGGATGCTGGCGTCCTTATGTAATGCTATGTTATGTAATGGGAAGAGAGTGAATTGGAATGGAGGAAGGAACACATTGGAAATGCAATGTAATTTCATGTATGCAGCAGCATTTGATACAAACTGGATAGGATGGTAGAGGCTTAGGAGATAGAACGGCTTGCAACTATAGATTATAGAATACCTACTTAACTTAGAAACATTGAATTCTCTAGTACGTAGATACATCTCTGTACATAACATAACAGTGCAAAAGTAAGTAATATAATGTATGTATGATATAGGTATACAGGGAATTAAGTACTACGTAACTTGGATCTAAAATCTAAAGTCTACGTATGTGTGTGCAGTGTATGTACGTAGATGTAGGTACGAATGTACTTATTGTAAGTGTAAGAGTGACTTAATGTTGAACATCAGACAATCAATTACAGTGCACTAGCAGCATCACTATCTCATCTCCCCTTTATCCCTTGTTCCATTACCCCATTCAATCCAAGAGCCCATTTACCCGTCCAGCTCCAGCTATCTCGAGCATAAAACTGTTTTAGTGAGCAGGAGACTCGCACTCGCCTCGCACTACAATGCATTACCCAACTATTGCACACTGCTATACATACATTGTACTATTGTACATCGTATTACATCCAAATACAACTTAAATCTGGTCCTGGTGCCTAGGAAGAATCGGAATCAGGCACGGCACGGCCTGGCCTGGCAGGGGTAGCAGGAACTCAATAAATCCTAATAATCCCATCAGCTGGAATGAAATCAAACACTAGCGTCTCTGTTGTGCTCAGCTGTCAATACAGGTCACAAAGTCGCGTGAAAAGATATGAACAGATAGGGAAAGGCAATCTCGAGCCATTAAGGCCATCCTCTAGGGTGCCATTCCTGAGTTTGTGAAACTTTTCTGTATATGTATGATCTTGAGAGATCCGCCTGGCTTGCCTCCTGCCCTGCCCAACCCTGCATGTACTCACTTCACTCCTTCTTCCTTGCAAATCTATACACGAGCATCGACAGGACACGCAGCATTAAAACTATCTCCTAAACCTAAACACAAACTCTTATAAATACTATACAAATACCTACAGAGACTCATACGATTACCAAAACGATACGGAAATACGGATGTGTGTGTCGGTGGTGTACTGTACTGTACAGTTAACTAAGTTGTCTATATATGGAATGGATAGTGTGTGTATGGTATATAGTGCCAAGTTTGAACAATATTGAACACTGAAAGTACAGAAGGTATTACGTAATAAAGATCAGTACAAAGTTCCTGTAATATATATCATGGTTGTAGGTTTCCTTCTGCATATAAGAGAAAAGTGTAGATACATACATAGTGTTAGGCTTTTGAATAGGAATGAGAATTACAGCAGTGCAATGCGATTTTGTTCCAGCCATTGCATTGTCGTCGTGCTTTCCTGCTTTCTCTATTCATTGTCATAGTCATAGCATTCTGATTGCTCTCTGTGGCCGATGCCATGCCACCGAGATCCCTGCTGCTGCCTGCCCTTCCATATTTGCTTCTCCTTATACACTAATACATTCTAATTCTAAACCCTATGAACATACGCGAACGTCTGTATTTATATAGTTTAGAATTTAGGTGCCTCGGTATATATATTGTTCTTGGATCTCTATCTATAGTTTAGAATACATTGTTATGGTGGGGTTGTGTTCTGTATGGTGTATGTGATGTGCTGTGCGGTGGTCTGGTTCTGGTATGTATGTGATAGGTAAAAGAATTGTCTGGGTGATCAGTGGACTTGAACAACATAACTAATCTGCTCTCCAAAAGACTTCCTCTTTGTCCCTCAGCAATCTTGGCAAAAAGCCTTCATTTCTCGCGTGCTTCACATCACTCTCAATCTCCATATCTCAAAATGATTCTCTCGCGTCGCTACATTTGCATTCATTCATTCCCCGAATACTTACTTACGCTCTCTATCTCATTCTTACTTACACTTACACATGCAAAAACATTATTACACACACATAAGTACTAATAGTTCCTATACTTGCAGTGACTCCAGTTTCAGTTCAGAATATCTATTCAGTAAGGGTATGGAGTGATATCCAGAAAGTTGTGTTTAAACTTTATATCACTGTCTCTCTATCTCTGTGCAATGTTGTTGCATTATTCTTATTGTTAATACCAGTTGTACTGAAGGTATCCATCTCTAATAGTAATAGGTATTTGTATGCCTACGGTGATACTGTATGGTATGGTGTCTGAGAGACAGAGTGAAATGGAAGTGGAATAAACGTATTGCAGTTGCAGACGCAGAACATTTCGTCGAATGATGCGATGCGACGCTATTTACTATATACACTTATGTTTGTGCTGCTAATAAATAGCAATTCTACTTGGTAATGTTATGTTAGAGTAAAGTAGTGGAGTTCTCTATAGACAATGGCATTATTACGAAGTGTGCAGTTACTATATAGAGAGAACATACATTTCGCCGGAACTAGAATCGTATTTTGGGGAAATGCTTCCATGTCGGAACGGTTGTTCCGTTCCAGTGTTTCATGCTACAAATGCTTACTAGGGGATTCTGTGTATGCAGTAGGTACCTAAATGTACTTATTTCCATGCCTCTTATGTAATAGCTGCTATGTAAGATTGAGGACATGGTATAAGATAGTAGTCGTTAGTCTTGCATAATATTTTGGTACGTGCATACCTATTATTAGTACAAAGTGTAGTGCAGAATAGTGCTGTAGCTGTAACTTGTGCAAGAATAGGGATGTTAATTCTGACAACAAAGAAACAGAAGCCATCTTGTACTTTTCTGCATAAATGGGGATAGCTTTCTTGACTAGGAGAGTGAGGATAGGATTCTTAGAAGAGCAGAGCTAGCAGACCAAGGAGGACAGAAGAGTTGCAGCTAAATTAGAACAAGTCAGTGGAAAGAAATAAAACACCAAGAAAATCAAATTTGGCACTTTCAAGTGGTTTTCTAGGTAAATGTTCAGCTTACATACTTCCCCAAAGACACATAAACAGAACCAAATAATTTTCTTTGGCACAGCCAGGAGACCCACAACCACGAGTCAAGTTTTTTAAAATGGAAAACCTTCTTCAATTGCCCGGAAAAGAAAAGCACTGCCTATGCGGCAAAAGAACAAACGCACTCACTAAACTTAAACATTTTTAGCTGAGTGACTGATGCAAGTTTTCACTACGGAAAATACAGTACATACATATATGTATCTGTAGTTCTTGTGTTTAGGTAGCTTGTAGATTTAAGTTTAGGTTTTGGTTCAGCTAGCTTATTGTAAATGTAATACGTTATCCCCAGCCAGCTTATTGTTACTAGCGTAAAATACTGATACTCTGTTCAAGATCCAGTCACCAAACCACAGAAGAAGTTTAAAATTTTCTTACTTTTGGATTGTAATCTTTCCAACCCAACTTCAACTACCTAACACCGTCATGTTGCATTGTAATAGCATGTGCAAGCTGTATCTTAACATCTCTTTCTTTCTCTGCAACAATGCTAACATAGTAGGTATGAGTATATTTGACCCATAGAAGTAAAAAGAGGTATACAGATAATCGTGAAGTATATATGTAACAGTATTTAGGTATTAACCTCAAGAAACACAATAGAGAAGAAAGAAGTGGAGCAAATAGTACATACATAAGAATGTATATGTATCTAGAGCGAATTCGCATTATTGGTTTGGCAGTTGTATTCAGTGTGAAGTGTAATATTAAATTTCCTCGCAATCAGTTTGGAAACATTGATGGGCACTTGTGAAGAAAATAGAGGCTCGTAACTTTGGTTGGCCGAGAGAAAATGACAAATAAATAACGTACCTTTGAACAAGTCCTCAACATCAGCGACGGGAGGACTTGAATCTGCTTCTGCAGACGGCTCCAGAAATCCAAACACGAGGGCTAAGTAAGCAAGTGACCAAAGTCGCACTCGGAACACGGAAGGCCGCCCTTTGGAATGATAATTGAATGGCCAATCCATTCCACGCTCAATACTGATCAATCTGAAAACAAAGAAGATAACATTTAGTACGCTATTTCACTCAAGCGAAACTCAACTTATGGGAATGGGATGACACATTTTAATCGGAATTGTGGCTGGGAAAAGGCTGAACCCAACAACCTTCTTCCCACTAATTGCAAAGTTACTCCACTAAAGTACTAAGTACCTACGACTATTTAGCTTTTACTCCAAATCCAGAGAACTGAATGGCTGAGCAGTCTTAATACTTACTACTTACACAAGTTTCCTTCCAGAATTATGTAA
The DNA here is from genome assembly GCA_034694165.1 of Tomocerus mixtus. Lineage (NCBI taxonomy): Eukaryota > Metazoa > Arthropoda > Collembola > Entomobryomorpha > Tomoceridae > Tomocerus > Tomocerus mixtus. Next base: position 16,851 of record JAQFYC010001334.1, on the reverse strand, counting down.
CTAAAGATAAGTCTACCAACTCGTTACCATAAGATTCTTACTAGTAATATAAATTCACACGTACATTCATTCCAATCACATAAAAGCTACAAGAGCCTTACATACTAATTACACCTACTACTAATATATATGACCCCACAACCGAGCTACTACCATATTTTCTATTCTACTGATAATAAGTATATAAATATGTATGAGTTGCGTGAACTTATAAATACTATTGTATATTCAATTCAAATTCAACTACAGAAAACTATATCCTATGTCTAGAGCTGTCTTAATATATTTCGGATGAATCATTTATTCTTGGTTTTGAATCTGGGACAGAGGGACAGAGTTACAATAGCGAAGTAGTAGCTATTTATTAAGGAGACTGGCTACACAGTATAATAGGATAAGGATAAGATTAGCAAAGACTTAGGTATATCTGTATAAAGTGCCCGGGTACTTTTACTCATATGTATGTAATATAGGCTTATGTAGGTAGTTTAAAGTTTAAGTGCCCACAGAAGTATTTGCTATGTGAATGGTTTGAAAATGTGATTCTGTAGGGAGAACATGTCCTCAACATACATTCGTAACTTTTCTGTATGCGAATAGAATGTGAGAAAAACGGGTTGAGACAACAAGAGACAGATTGGTTAAGGGTTAAGTAAAGGCACTCGGAAGAGTAGAGCATCAGATGCTTCTTTCACACCGTAGCATTGCATCACGGACAGGACAGAACTATCTTCTTGGCTTGCGATGCGATGCCATGCCACGTCTGTCATGTCTTGGCATATAGTAGGCAGAATGGAGTGAGTGGAAAACGGAAAAGATCCTTTCTTTCGTGGTTTCCTTTGGTTTAGTTAAGTAGGTAACGTTATAACATCACACTAACACAACACTAACACTAACGCCAAGCACACATACTATACATACCTTAATGCTACAACTCTGTCTATCTCTATAGTGTTAGTGCTAAATATTATAGCTTCCTTTATCCTTTATTTTATTTTATCCCACTATACTATTAAGGTAAGTTAAGTAGGTATGTATGTATCTGCGTATGTACCAGACCACGGATGTGGATGTATAAATTTTGAACGTATGTGGCATACTGTGTCTGATGTACATAGAAGAAGAGTATTTGTAGAATCGTCAAAAACACTTCCAGAGTCACAATGGAACTACCGAAAACAGAAGAAACTTAAAGAATACAACAACAATCCTCTTTCTACAACTTTAGATTCAATTCAACATTGTTTTTCCTTGCATTGTGTCTTCTATTTACGAATTTCTCTCCAGTCGAGTAGTGTCTTCTCTTTCTGTCCTGCCATGCCTTGCCATGCTATGTAATGCTAGTTCCTTTTATTCCTGCAGATATGCACTAACCAACTAACAACTAGCAGAACTGACTCACGGAGTCAACAAATAGATAATATATAGAAAACTACATAAGGTATTTGTATTTTGCAAACTGAAGTATTATTACATACACTCACAGAGGGGCCTGTATGTTTATGCGACAAATCCCTAAAGGTAAGGTAGGAGATAAGCCGATAATCCTGTTTTGGGTACTCAGGTAAAAAGTTAAACAGGAACACTAATGCGGAGTGCACAGAAATGTGAGTTACACCACCAATTTGTTTACTACACATAGACAAAGTTTCGCCAGTTCTTGAACTTACACTCGACTCATGTATTGTATATATTCATACTATGTGAATAATGTAAACATTTAAAGATAATTAATGTATTCATATATTTGTGAATACGTAAATATACATATATGATATCACTTACGATATGTAGGTAAAGCTATACTGACAGTAGAGTAATAAGTAATAATGGCATTTATATTCTCATGTGTGCAGTTAGTTTTTCGTCTACCCTGCACGGATCGAAGGGACAAGCATCAACAGCTTAACTCTTTCGAGCAAAGGGTTGTTTTAAGCTAAGCAGCTTAGTCGTACAATCATACAATCCCTCACAGAGATAGATGGAGGAGGAGATTGGATGAGAGTGTATATTATGCAGGGTAAGTTTAGTGTGTGCTCTGCTGGGCTACAGATAAATACAAGGAAACAAGTTGAACTCAAGACAATTGTAGACATTGTATTGTATGCACGTTACATTAAAGCCCTCAAGAACAAGAGACATCCGTAATGCTAACATTACATATATACACAACACATGTCTAACTACGTATTCTTCCTACATATCTGTACATACAGATAGTGGTATGCTTTCCTTAGGTACATACATAACAAACGCTGAATTGGATTGGGTTGACTTGATCTTTTGTTTTTTCTTCCTTCCCCATCACAAAATTCCTCAACGCAAAGGAACAACATAACATAAGTAGAATACAAGACTAAACACTTACTAACTATGTACTACAACAAGTTTCAAACTTTACACAACTGATTGTGATAAATAATATCAACATCAACTTACTTAAGTAAGTAGACACAAGTTTCATTTCTGCATAGTTGGCATATACAATTGTATATACGCACATGAGTTGTATGTACTTTTGTAGTTTAGTTTAAATTATAAATGTACACTAGAAAGAGAAGTGAAGATGAGTTGCCAACACGGAACATTGTGTAGAACATCTCTTAAGTAATTCAACAATTCAACTCAACTCCCATTTCACTTATAATATTATAAACAAAATGAAATTAAATAGAATGGAAAACAATGAATTTGCAAACACCTAAGAAACCCATTCTGAGATAGATAGACAAATATAAATGTAATCTAGCGTAATGAAATGCTTTCTTTGTTCATAATATAATGCTAGTATTAGGTATTTAGTAATGTACCATATAGACTTATACCCTTAATTGTGCATAGCATCTACTACAATATTGCTAATAGTAATGGAGCTTAAGTGCATGAAGTAAGTACTTGTTAGAAGTCTATGTAAAGGATGGGCAACGAAATCTAAAGGAAGACAAAACGAGGCGAGCTAACAATCTAACGGAGGAAATGAATGCAAAATATACATAAATGTACGAAAGTAAATAACATAAAGGAAACCAACTAACTACAGATATCTTCTGGAATGTTTGTATATTTACCAAGAAAATAGAACTATTAGGAATGTATGTATATTTTGTAGAACTGAGTACAGTATGTGTTAGGGAGAGAAGAACCACTGGAGAATTTTCCTCCATGATTCAGGGAAAAGGAAAATAAGTTAAAGGAAGAAGACCAATTTTGGAATGACTACTGTATATAGGCTATGGCTATCTCCGTACCTACTTTAGTGCATAGAATTTTCTACTAAATATACGCCATTTACTTAAGTTAGCTATAGGATAAACAATTCAGGAATATATTTAAAGAAGGGAGAGGATAGTCAAGTCAACTGAGCTGAACTCAAGTGGAGTGATGCAGCCAAGCCGATCGAGAGCACTGTACATACATAGTGTGTGTTAGCAATACAGTATACAGTATACAGATAGCAATTGCAAGCGGGCAAAGGGAAAATACAGATAGGAAGACGAGGACGAAGACGAAGAAGGAGACCAGCATGTTGCATTGCACTAGAGAAGACCATTCTCTCCATGAAAAGTAGTGGGAACAAATTCAGGGCTGAGTGAGACTGTAAAGTGCCGTCCAACCCGTCCTCTTCGCTCTCGTGAATAATTAAAACCTGTGGGACATGCAAATAGGAAATGGGAATTGCACACTCGACAGCCACTAAACCTCGACTCTACATGTCGTCTGTTTTCTTGGATGAAGGAATTGCTCCTTCTCTATACTCTGTCTCATCTCCTTTCATTTCCTTTAACATTTAAGTCAACCCAGTTTAGCCAGGCCAAGCCAAGCCAAGCCACGGCCAGGCCAACCAGTGCAATTCACTCCACTATCTTCTATTCTATTCTCCTCTGTCCTGTACTACTTTTCCTAGCAAAATATATTAACCATCATACATTATGTATCTGAATTACTCTAATATCTATTCCAAGATTCATGGGTGTACTACATTTTAGTTAATATATGAAAAAATGGAAGAAAAGAATATCAAACTCATTCAAACTGGGACATTCAACATAAATTATACTACATGATATCTAATTATGAACAAGAACAGAGCTTATACTGCATTCATTATAGAAATATACATTTATAATTGCTAAATTAGCAGCTCATTAATTTTCCAATTTAATAAAAGGAAAAATAAGTAGTACAGTCAGTTCAGATGCAATAGAGATAAATAAATAGTAAGCGCTCCATGTTTTGTTCGCTGATGTCTTTATAATATTTCCTTATAGAAATTTAAAATAAAATTGACTATAGTATAGATGTTTATACAAGAATGTGTGCAAGTCAAATAAAAAGGAAGAAAGAGGGAAGCAATAATGTAAGAAATAAAGAAAAGCGTCAATTCAGTAGCGAAGTGGATTGGATTGGAGTTTGAGCCAGAAAAGAAAAGCGCAGAGGAGAGCAAGCAATTATTTAGGTTAGCTCTCGGACAACTTTGTTCTCTATACGGATGGATTACCCGTCGGACAGTTTCATAGATGAGATGAGATCTCCAAACAGAGAAACAGAATGACATTGAAAGGCATTCCGCCTTGTCATTCTGTTCTATTCTTGCAGCCAAGGATTTTCATCTTTCCGACTGGATTTCTTCTCAAAACCGAAACAGGAAGATTTCTAATACTACTAATACATATAAATACTATACATTGCATTCTATCGCTTTACAAACATTCTAAAATCTATATCTTTTTTGTAATACATACCAAAAGTAAGTAAGAAAGTACATACTTTACTTACTGCTTACAAACTGATAGCGCAAATGTATTAAGAGCTAAATATCACACACAATTGTGAGTGACACTGCTAAGATAACGTTCAAAGCTTCTGTTTAAAAATATCAGTTGATGTAGTGTATGTGGAATAGTGGTAGCACTTTTACGATAGAAACAGAAAGGAAAGTTATATTTTAGGTATGCACGCGAGTATACTTTTAGTACATACGAATAGAAGTTGTCCAAATCTGTGTGATTTGATGTAAGTAGGTCTACTTGTGATATATTATCAGTTTTTTAAAGAAAATGTGGACGCGACACACTCACAAAGAACAAAACACGAGGCTGCATTACATTAAAATCCCACATTGAGAAAGATGCATGGCATTATGTGTCTACTTCTGTAATATCGTATACATTCTACGTACTTGTGTAAGCACCAACCTGCCTGCAAAGTATTACATAATAATATCTGTATTTGTATCTGTATTGCGGTAGTTACACTTTACACGCAGATAACACTAGAATAATGGTTTCTCTGTTAATCTACAGGGTGTGCCAGAATCCACCAGGAAATATTTTCCTGGTGGTCTCTAATAACAAATATTCCCACTTCAATCATAGATACATAAAAAAATTATAAAAACTTTTTATATTAAGATAAGTATCTCCGTGTTGGAAATAATTACTAGATTAGTTTCAGTTTCCACAGGTTCACAGTCAAAGTAGAACTGATGAAAAATGTGTGTTGACTTTTCTTATGATGGGCACTGTAGATTCCATATCCATAAATAGGTAAAGGGAAGAATGAGTTGTACATACTTTGTACTAGAAGAAATAGTCGCAGCAGTCTCAACATGTTCTTCACACCGATAAAATTTCAGTACCGAAACGTGAGGCATGCCATGTCCCGGACATCAAGCAGAGGAAAGCTTAGAAAAGGTACATTGAGAAAAAGCATGAAGAAAATGCATGTGACTGCGAGTAGACATTTCGTGAGGACGAGGCAGCCTCCTAAATAGTATATGGGTGACTGAGTAAACTGCTTGGCCTTACTTACTACTTCTATCTCTATTGTATGTAGGATGCCAACTTGATGTTGGAAATGCACAATATATAAACCTATATACTTTTATATTTACATAGTTTAAGATGCATGCCGATGCCATTCCAAATTCGGTACAGTTGAGTTCAGTTAGTCACTTTTAGGAAAATAGTATTAACATGTCTTACAGCAGTTAAAGAAGCAGTTATTAGAAGTAGTATAATGTAAGTGTTGTAGTTGTAGTTGTGTTTTGCTAGATTTACTTGTTGTGTCCTACGTACTACGTACAAATATGTAGGACTATGTATACTTATAGACACTATGTATATATTTTATACTGTGTTCAGTTAAAATAGTTAAATACTTAGCTGGATAGCATTCCTACTACCTACTACCTACAACATAACAGTCCAACGACAACAAGTATTCCCATCCAAGTGTACAAAGTAAAAATAACAGTTGTGCTGTAGTTGTAGTGAAGCTAATCCTAGAATTCATATAGCGTTTTGTTTTAAGTTCTATTTCGCTAAGGCTCACTAAACTCTTGGAGTTGTTGGAGACTCTCCTTTTTTGCTTATCCTTAGTAGCTAACTTAACGTAACCGTAAGTTATTTGAAATGTGTGCATACGTAAAATATACAGGGGGACGGGACAAGACAAGGCATGGCAAGACATCACACACAAAGTTCAGAAATATATAGTAAGTACCTCCATAATATATTTTAGTTGAGATATGTTGAAGTGCGTGAATTATCAGTCAACCTCCACTTCCACTCTACACAAACTATGTTTCTTTCCTATGCACGCATAGCATTTAGCATTTACTTACCATGCTATATATGTATAATATAAGTAGAGTAAGTAATATATTTGAGTGGAGAGTGATCTTAACTTTTGCCATTCATCCATAACACGACCCTATTCACATTTCTCTTCATGTTTCCGAGGAAAGCGAGAAAGAGACTCAACTCAACTCTCAACTACATAACAGAACTCACCAGAAAAGGTAGAGAGGAAAATCTGGCGTCACACGATGAGCTTAGCTTACTAGTCTGCCTACTATTACTATTACTATGCCCACTGTTCCAGTTCTGTTAGAAAGAACAACTGAACTAAAGGGAGCTCATCCTAAAACTTTACATACTCTTGTAACTAACTCTTCTTATTCATAAAATGCCCCAGCAGAAGAGCAGAATGCTATTTACTAACAATATGTAATAGTTGTGGAATCTTCCCTTCCTATTTTACTTAAACTTTACTTTGCATCTCTTTCACTTCACTTCACTTGACTTTACTCGACTTAACATTGCTGCAGCCCAGATCTCAAAATAAAGCTATAAGGAAGGACGTGGAAGACTCTACGACAGTCACAGTCCGAGAAGACAATAAGAGCTCTTCGACTCAAAAACCAACACGAGGGTCCTTTCCGCACACTCAACAAAGAATAATCTTCATCCTCCTCTTCCTAGCATTCTGAAACTCACAGAAAATCTGCGTAATATGAGTATAAGTAAGTAAAAACTAATATAACATGAGCAAAGGAAACTTACCCAGAAATCATTTCACTGAGTCTTAACTTATTTTATGCAAGAAATATTATTTTTTTACTATTCTAACTCTAGGAAGTATAAAGAAAATAAAAGTCCAAGAGAATCCAAGCCAAAAGGAAAAAAGTGTCGAGTCGTAGTCGTGTCGCTGAGTGTAGACTTTCTAAAAGTGTGTGTACCTCATGGGCAGCTTGTTCTGACTCTGACTTAACTTGACTTGACTTGACATACTGTTAAAATGGCATGGCATGGCCCTGGCCGAGGAAAAAATTTAATATTATAAACGAACAAAAAATACGCAAAAGAACTCTCCAGTTTCCTAACTATCATCCAGATACCTACATATACTATAGTGTTTCATCATTTATAATACAACATTTACATAACATACGTTTGTATGTATACATTGCATATTAGCACAAGTATTATGATATTTAAAGTACCTGGCATGGCATGGCACTGCTGGAACAGCATGTATCCCTACAAGTATAACACACAGCCCACTTTCTTTAATATAATGTCCCTAATGCATTGCTCCCATTGACGTCCTTAAGTGCTTACAAGTATTTAGAAGAATAAAAAGAAAAAAAGAGTTTCCAAGAATGTTTAAAAGGGGAAGACAAAGTGACAGAAAGAGAGTCATAGCTCATACGATATCATATCACAGAAATTTATACTAAACATACCATACTACCACGATAAAATGTAAAATCTACCACACACGAGTTGGAGCTCTCTGCTAAAACATGAATAGTACGCAATAAGCTTATAAAAGTTATAAGGAGAGGAATAGTACAAAAAAGGCAGATTTGTTAATGGCAGAGAGAAGGTAAAGGCTCCAGAAGGAGTAAACGTTGTTCGACAAAGAGTTCGTATAAACTATAGTTTCTTAGGTTAAAACTACAGCTACAGTACACTACAATACAGTACGAAGCAGCTTGAATGTTCAAAGTCAAAGAAGTTCCTGGTAAGGTAAGGTCTTGCACACATCTTTGTTACTTATAGTTACGCAAGATGCCTTGCCTGGTTGTGCCTTGACTTGGCCTGGCCTGGTCTGGCTTGCCCGGTGAGACTTAGAGACCGCGACACATTTTTCGTCTTAACAGCACATCACTTGGCATTTTAGTTTTATATCTGGAGTCGTAAAGCGATAGACATAAAACGCTTCAAATGCATTCACACGCGCTGGCACTTGGAGGAACTCACTTGCTGAGTCTCCCATTTACTCTTTCACGTTCAACTTCTTAATTTGACTTTATTGACTCGACTCGCCTAAGAGTCTGTTTCTCCTCTCCTCACTTTTTTACTCTAGGCTAAATTTTTAATGTCACAATTGAAACTACCCCACATTTCATTTTTCCATCCGTCTCATCTTTCCTCTCACTCACTCACTTATTTTACTCGGCATTCGGATAGCAAACCACTCAACTCGAACTCAACTCAACTGAAAACTTCTTCCTCTCTCTCCTATATTCCTACACACACAACAACCTACTTCATCATCCACTCACTCACTGCCTGGGCCTGGTTTGGCTTGGTTTGGCTTGGCACTCTCTTTTCCCTCTCCCACCAGCTCACCATCTCAGATCTCATCCCCATCCTCAGCCATTTCAAACTACCTTTTAAATGGCTGCATAATAAAACATACCTAAGTAACTAGCGCCTCCACTCCAGGACTCATAACATCCCTATATGACATTATGACTGTATAACTACATACTATGAACACACTCTACACTTATCTCAATTCATATTATGCACTTCTTTGCATACTGACAATTTATATACACTCTTATCTGCACTTATCCATTAGGGCTCCAAGATATCCTAAAAATTCTTGTTTTTTCCCATTCTTCTATATTACTCTAGTATTTAAAACATTTTATCCCTTGCTTATCCAACACTTTCTGAGAAAGCGTCGGCTTTAATATACTACTTAGTAAATAGTAAAATACTATACCATGATATTATTATACCCAAGTAACAGTGTACTGTACTCTGTATGTACAGTACTGTACATACTTTCACATACACTATAACTAAGTAATGTAAAACGTTACAGTTCCCTATTGTTTGAAAATGAGCTATGGTTTCTACTAAAGTGCTTGAGCAGAGTTGAGTTTTTCCTTCAACATCTCATCTTATCCTTCCGTCGTCGTCCGCTCTCCAGTAACACACCACACCACCATACCACCCAACCAACATATTTCCATTACAAACTTCCCAAAAATACGGCTCCATAATAAGCCACCCTTTTCTATAGGGCGAAATATTTCAAAAGCTCCATTGCTAATGCATTCTGCATTTGTTGATGGTTTTGTTGTGGTATTAGCCGCGGACTTTCGTGGCGACCGTGGGCTAGCATTCACATCAGGCTCCTGATATCCATTCACACTCCAGGAGGATATTACAGCATGCCATGCCCTGCCACATGAGACCATAGAAAGAAGACCAGACCAGACCACAGGAAGAATTTAGCCTCAAGTTAAATATCTGTAAGGTATACATATACTTACAGATAGTATATAGAGCATAGTTGAGAAGGGAACAATAGAGAGCAGCCAAGCCAAGCCACACATCATCCACAGTCGAGCGATTCAAGAAAATCACTCAACTCAACTCAACTCACCTCACATCACTTGACTTGAGAAATCGACGGCAAAAGGAAGGAAGGGAACCAGACCAGTTCCATCCATTCCAGATAAGCTATCCTTTATTTTACAGATATTCCTCTCTACACGTCTACACATTACATAACATACTTCTTGCTCCACTCAACTCTCCTTATCCTTCCTCCTCTATCTCTATCAACTATCAACCCATCACATCAATCTGACCGAGTCCTGGCTTGGCTTGGTCTGGCCTTCTTTATGCTATCCTATACAGATATAATATATTATCTAATGTAATGTAACACAAGGCAGCCTCAACTCAACTCAACCTTTTCTCAACTCTAATATCTAGGCTAGTGTAAGTATAAGTAGGAAATAAACTCTCAATTTCTCTCAACTCGTTCCGTTCAGTTTACTCACACCATACCAACCCAAACAACACATTCTGATCCTGCCCACATCAAAAACCTAAAAGAACACTTATGTAACTCACACGCCACTGCCACTATAGTAGACATATACTGTACAAACAACAGAAGAAACGAAATTCTGGAAAACTGACACAAAAAGATCCCTCCTCTGAATTCTAGTTACATAACATATACTACTATTGTACTACTGCATAACATACAGTGCAATTATATTTATTATATAGACATCGATGCTATGCTATGCTATGTAAATAATATTATGCTTTATGCATGTAAGTACATACGAGGGGCTTTAAAACGCGTTAAGTTAAAATTCATATAAAATTTTCCTTGGGATACTTGAGTAGTTTGTTAGTCTCCTGCATTTGACAGGTTAAGTATGTAAAATGACGCATTTGCTGTTGCATTTAATGAAGATCTAGTGATAAGTTCTAGGTTCTAAGTGGGGAATATCTATTGTTTGTAATAAATAATAGTAAATTGAACGGATGTATTATATTATTTATAATAGAAGAGACAATGACAGTAGGAGAGCAAAGTGTATTTATGTAAAATAAGTTTATTTTACGGAAGAGCCGTGACCAATTAACAAATTCTGTTGGGTTGAGTGGAGTATACATAAGTAAAGTGGTAAGCTAGTCAAGCTACCTAGTTGAAGAAAAAATAACAACGTTGTGTAATGTTAAAAGTCACGGCTCACTCTTCAGGAAGTAAACCGATTTATGCATGTAGAGAGTGTGTAGAGGGAAACATGGGATTTTATGTTGAACACTGTTATACTATGAAGCCATACATGTTATGGGCTGGTTTCTGGTCGTACATGACTAACACGTATGCTCTAGCTAGTAACTAATGTTATGATTTATTTGACATTATAACAACATTGTAATAAAGTGAACACAAATATTTTATAGCTCGATTCAACATCCGTATCATTTCATATCCCACGAAATAGAACAAACTTTGTCTCGAATAATAATTCATTTCCCATGCAGTATGCTCCTCTAAAGCAATGTGCATTTTCCTAAAATATTTTGAAGGCCTACGGAGAACTAGGGAGTTTTCTTAGTGACTCATAATACAGAAGTGCATAATAGATTCCCATGTATCATGTCAAAACTAAACTAAGGTTTACTGCAACTCGCCACTTGACTTTTTAAAAGTCATTATGTATAATACAAGTAAAATGTCCCTACAGGGAGCCGAATAATGAGCCATGTTAGAAAATTGTACATAAATTACTCTACTACAAATATTTTCTTGTGATATTCGTTATACTTCCTGTAGCATAAATTCATTTATATCAATGCTAATTTCTGTACGAGGCATTCCATTAAGCAAACTTTGTGATTTCTGTTTTTCCTTTGTGGAACATTAAAGTAAGTTTATCACATTAGTTTGTAGAACTATTAGAAGGACAAACCAAGTTCCTTGATTTCCAGAAAAATTCTAAATAAATTAGTAGCAGAAGAATTTGCACATTTAGAAAGGAAACATTCTCTGGTGTGACAACATCCGTTTATGAACTATTCTACGGTACCTGGTATGGTACTCCGAGGGTAATAGTAATTTGAATTTTGTAACAGGTACTTTGAGGCTCTCTGTATAAGAACATGGAGCTACGCTTTTGTTTATGGGCATAAAATGTAGTTTACATTTTAGATAGTATAATGCGGCACAGCTTAGACATCTCTGCTATGGCATGGCATGAAAAACCTCATCACATCACATTGCATACTAATTCTTTTTGCCTTTTAGTCTGATCAAGTTTTCACGAAGGTATTTAATGTATGGCTGTAAAGTATGAGTCCCTCTGCTGTTCCCTCGCATGACGGCTCTCTCATCATCTGAAATATTTGCGAGAGTCGACTTTCTCACTCTCTCTCGAATTTGGGTTCACTATATTATACAGTCCACGAAACGAAATGCATGTACATAGTACATAATAATAATATTATGTACATGCAGTGTCAGTGTAGGCATAGCTAATAGTTAGATGATATAAAACATAGTTAATATTTAGATACCGTATACTGTACATACTGATACATAGTTAAATGTTGCAGAGACTTGTTCACCAGCTAGAACTCGCTCTCTAACCCGACTCCCATACTCACTCACTTAATATCAAAGTATATCCCAAAGCCAAATACTTAATAAACCCTTTAGTTCCTTTACTTTCCTGCCTGCCTCTACGTTACTTCACTTTGCATTTTGCATATCTGCCTCTCTGCTCTGACTCTGAGTTGCCCTGCACTTTTCTGGCTTTGGCCTGGCTTGGCATTGCATTTGCACTGCTTGACTTTTAACGTTACATTACATTTTACACAGGACAACGTATTTACATACAACTACATACAATCCTAACTCATTCGATTCGTGTTCTCTTATTCTCTTTACAACACCAACATACAAACCATACTAAACAGTTTCTGCCAGCGGACACAAACCGACTAAATAACAGCAAACTAACATAAGACAACATACCCACTCTAACCTACCTATAAAGAAACTTACAAATACATTTGCATATAATGCATACTGAATAATATTACTCACTACAGATATCTGTACCTACAGTGGAAACCCCTATCATCAATTTTAAACTTGCCAGGAGCACAGTTTCTTCTTTACGATCGTGTTGTTAACTTAAGTCCTACCCTGGCCTTGTCATTTTAAAGTATGGTATTTATTAGAGGATATACGGTGTACAAAAGCAAACTAACGATAAGTACTAGTATATCTATAAAGAGGCTAATGTATGTGGACAGAATTTCTAAATCCCGTTGAACATTGTAAGAGGAAAATGGATAGGAGTTCTCAGTCTCTGTCACTGATGGTGTAACTATGGCTTTATTACTCGGTATGGGCATGGCAAATAGCAACCTAAGTCAAAATACATAATCAAAGAAGACGTCAAACATAGAGAAACATTTGGCCATGTAGAAATAGCATACTGTGATGCGATAGGGATAGTAAGATCGGCACCTATATAGAATAATACTGTTGAAGACACTAGTCAAATAAGAAAACTAAAGTACCTATCTACATTAAGTAGATAGATAGAGAGTGAGTGAAGTAAAGTTAGTTTAGTTACTTACAGTCGATTTAGTAGACTAACTGAGTTTACTAGTAGCCATTTGAGTATAATAAAATAATGAGATGAAAGCTAAAATAAGTCTCACAAGGCTGAGCATACATAACTGGAATCTAAGTAAGTAAGTACCCCTTAAAATGAAATGTTATGGAGAGACTCCTTGTCGAGCTCATTCTTTGAGCGTCGTATTACTGAAGCCTTTATAGTATTACACTTCCGAGTTGGAGACAGCAAACTATTATGACAGTCTTTCTTCAGTTTCACTAAAGATTTAAGATTGAAATGAGTTGACCACAAAACCATTTGCTCGGCTAGGCTAGGCTTCGCTTCCCTTAGTGCATAAAATGGCCCTTATGTTCCACATGTACTAATAACACTCTTCCTTCCCTTATGGAAATGGAAATGGAATGGATGTTACCATATTTTTAGTGTAGGGAGTAGGGACTAAAGAAAGAAAAGGTCCCTTCCTTTTCTCATCTTAAACTTCATTCATGAAATGTAATGTAATATAACGCCAAGAAACGCTAAGTCAAATAACAGGAATGGAATAACCAAACCCAACCACATCACATCCTCTTCATCCTCAACCTCAACTCAAGATAAATACATTGACAGTAGTGTGAGAGTGTGACTGTTGTTAAAATAGTAAAGGAGTGGAAGTGAAATGTCCTCAAATAGAATATTACATACTGGGAGGTAGATACTTATTTAGCCATGTACATATTATACTTGTTCACTACTATTTATGACAGTGTGTCCACATATGCACTATTTATGTCCCTACATGAACATAATATATAATAGTAATAAAACCACGAGATAATATTCCACTTTACTGTGGTATATTATTATGGCTTGACTATTGACTACATTACACTTACTATACAGTACAGTACACTATGTATGTGGTAATAACTAATATAATATGAAGTATTAGATTGAAGATAAGAAGAACGAGCTGGAATTCATTTTGCTCTTGTTAAATACATAATACATAGGGAGTTGAGTTAGCTGAGTCGTGCAATGGATTCCAGTCGCAGATGTACACATGCTGTCTCCTTCCATCATCATATTGGATCTGTCATCCTCCAGCTTGTCATCGTCAATTCTATATTCTCCGCTAATGACATTCCCACCTTCGGAGTGAGTTTGAATTCACTGTGTATGTACTGTGCAGCTAGAGGAAGCAAGTTACTTTGGTTGACATGAAGAAACCATAAGTGAATCACGAGGTAGATAAATGTGCCATTGATATCCTACTAGACGTCGACATGACACGAGATATCAGCCACTAACAATAAAATAAAGAGGAATTCAAATACATTTCCAAATGGATTCTGTTCCGTACTGTCATTCCATTACTATACTTTGGCTGATGTGATATCCTGGAACTTGACTTGGTTTAGAGACTGAGTGAATATGTCTTGTCGAAGCAAGATAGCCTTCCCATCTATTCCATATCCATATCCATCCAGTCCTTTTCTTCCTCCTTACATAATATTATATAACTCTATGCAATCATCACCTTTTCGCCTTCATCCTATTAATAGTTAGTGAGCGAAGAGGAATGGAGTTCATTGTTGAGTGAGTAGAAATAGAGGGACCTTATTATTATTACTAGAGAAAGAGATAGACTTGGATGCTATAGGTACTAAATATTTGTTATAGATAAAGATAGTAGATATTTATATTTATTTGTGGAGCAACATGCATACATAATATAATGCAGTGCCTAAAAATGTAACTTGTAGATATTCCATTATGATATTGGAAGCAACAGAGAAACTTCTACCAAACCATAAGCAACAGACGAGAATCACGAACATTCTCTCACTTCTGACTTTCAAAGTATTTAGTTATTCCCATTATTGTAATGAAGTTAGTTATACTGTACAAATATATTTGATATATTTAATATAAGCAAAGCATCTAATATTTGTATAACAATAAAATACAACACCAAACCAAACCAAACCACCAAGTTTTCTTTTATTAGTTACAAGCAACACTCGAACATCTTTCTATTCTATGTATGTATCCTATATACGGTAAGGTAAGATATCTTCTCAATTTGTGAATGCTTATATCTAACTTGTAAAAACATTCCTCTCTAATATCTAACCCATTTCTTTTCCATTACAAACTCCATTGTGCTGAGAGCTTAATATATCTGCTCTTTCCTTTTGTAGTGTGCTACTAGACTCCACAGAGATCAACAACTGATGTATTGATATTCAGGACAGATCTAATTAGCATCCTTATATTAGAGAAAGGGAACAGGCTGTAGTATAACCTTAATGCTGAAGATATCCGAAAACTCATCATGGGTGAACTGAACATCAAAGCACAACTGTGTTTATATAAAGTATATAAGGAAATGTATTTCGTAATCAGAGAGAAAGAAATGGAAACTATAGTTTTATCCCTTGACTTTGACTTGGTTTGACTTGACTCTCTCACTGATTCCAGGACTCCAGAATCCTTTAGCTGACAACTGTTCCATTTCCGAGAAAACATCTCCAATTTTACTGTTAGTTTCTTTAGAGTTGGAGTTCTCTTAAGATCTAAACCATACAACCAGCTTTTGCCTTTTACTTTACATTATGTTACACCATACAGGACTTTGCTAACTAACTAAATGGAACCTAGGAGAGCATCTCTCACAATTAGATATATGTCGTAGACCCAGCTCTCTACCAGGTCCAGGGACCCCAGCGGCCGTCACCCATATCATTCTTGTCACATTTAAAAATAACTAATGCAGCCATCAACTTCTCTTTTAAAATGTGTACCTTAAGATTGGTTTATCGGCCAAGAATTTCATGTAATTTCAATTTAAAAGAAAAAAGCAAAAACTTATCTATCGAATTAATACAAATACGATTGCAGTGCAATAGCTACTAGATTAATTCACTTTAAAAATTTAAAAGAAATACTTCTGGTGGATGTCTGGGCTAGATAGAGGCCAGGCCTGCGACATATTTACATACCTACCTACCTACGTACATAGACAAACAGTTATTCTATCTTTCTAAAGAATTCCAAGAGAAATTATATAGTTAACCCTATTAGACGTGTCTATCTCTGCTTAGATATACCAAGGCACAAACAAACTCAATTTAGTTTCTCTCAAGTTTATTGGACAATTATGAAATGCAAGCATGTAGGTCTTTTCTCGAGAACGTAACGCAACAACGTAATGTCTGTCTGACTCTAATGTGGAAAATGGGATGGTAATGTAAAATACATGGAGGCCAAGCAAATATACAGGTAAGGAAACATAATATATTTTGATGCAATGGAATGACCGGCTGGCGGACTTCACCGACTGTGGATCTTACCGGCTGAAAGACTTAACAGCCTCTCTT
>JAQFYC010001333.1:0-35902 GCA_034694165.1 Tomocerus mixtus | reverse complement strand
TCCAGCTTCACTATCTGTGTTATTGAAACGAATCAATATTCAAGAAAGTGATATACTTCACGAAAAGTGATGCTGTGATGAAACTATAAATGGCAAACGCGAAGTGAAAAGGGAAAAATTTCATGGAAGGATCCTCGGAGGATCGCTTACGTATCACTATCGAGTATAAACGCAAATCGCGAAGGAAAACTTCCTTTTCATGAAAGTATAAACTAAGCGTTAGTCTTCAATGCAAGCTGACCTGACCTGACTATCATAAACTACTACGCAGCAGATTTTTCATATTTTATTAGATATTTGTAGATGTTGCAATACTAGAATGGATTACAAAGTGTAATTTATAAATACACTACAAAGATGCGGTAGGCAAGAAAGAATTCATATGGGTTTCATTAACCTTTTCGTTTATTGCAAGCTTCTTCATACGTACCTACTATAGGTATTCATAATATCTGTATTCAGTCTTAGATAATGCAATGCAATGTGCTTACTTAGCTTAAGAGAAGGTAATACATTCTTATGTATGAACATTTCATACTCTTGAGCAAGCTATGTTATGTTTATGCACTATACCTTCCAGAATTCTGCGTAGGCAGCAATAACATGGGAATATTATCATCTCCGCTGGACTTATAGTATGCAATATGCAATAACATACATGTATGTATACGTGCATTGCATTACATGCCTATACTACATACAGAACAGAGATTTCGTCAGCCAGGCCAGGCCAGGGCAGCATCCTATGAAACTGAAAACTAATGTTATGTAGAGTTAAAGGAGTAGAGGGAAAGACAAGTCAAGACGAGAGGACTCAGCTTATAAAAGATCAAGTGGCAGTTGAAGGCTTGCACAATATTCCGTTGGATTTTGCGAGGTTAGCAAGGAAAGAAAGCAACGCAAGGACTTACTACATAGACAAGGAGAGACAAACACTTAGAGAATAGCAAATTCTTAGCAATCACGACAAGACGTACGGTACCTACTTACTTCTCCTGTCCCAGAATAGGTACCTACATACATCTTACACATCACAGTATGCTTAAAGTACAGTGAAGTAAAGAAAAGTGAAGTGAAGCCGACTCAAAAAGGATTTTCCTTTTCTAATAGTTAACTTTTGTAAAGTCAAGCCAAGCCAAGCCAGCCAATAGCCAACTTTTATATTATTATATCAGAGTGCCATATATCCCATAGTCCAAGCCAGCAGTCCCATAGACAAATACAAGGCAACCAGAACCAGCCAGTGCCAAACTAAGCCAGTGAAGCCAATCCAAGTCAAGAGTCAAGTCAAGTCAGAGCCAGGGTACAATAGTCCCTTTACTTTAGTTATTTGACTTGACTTTGTGCATTACTGCTGAACTAAAAGACAATTCGCTAGTTTAACTTCTATTACACATATGTACATACATAAACGTTTTCCTAATAACTATACATACAACAAGAGAATTGCATACCGCACCAGACCAGACCAGACCACACACAAATAGCCGACTTTCAGTACACTACAGCTACAGTGAGAGTGGGAGTCAAGAGAAAAGCAAAGTTATCACATCAGCGAAGCATCCGAGTCAAACTGCCGTATTTGGCTCTATTTCTTTACTACAGATAGAAATATCTGTAGTATGATACATAGAGAAGACGCGTATACATATATAGGAATTTATATAAAGAGCACCAGGCCAGACCAGTGTTATTGTTATGTTATAGCTTTCTGACTTGAGTTGAGTTGAGTTGACTTCACTGTGTGTACGTAAGCTCGTGTGCTTTCTAAAACCCGACTACTATTCTTGGCTTGCGCTCACACGAAGAAACTATATCCTAGTGTTCTATGTACATTTAGGAAACTATATTCCGAAGTAAAAGTAGACTGTATAGGAAATACAGAAGGAAAACTAAAGTAAAGGACAGAAGAGCATAGAGGCATAGTTTATCGGATCCCACATTGCATTGCAGCATTACATAGAGTCAGAGTCAACTCTACAGTACATGACATTGCGTGGAGTGGAATGCTAGGCAGTTCCTATTCCTACGTAGCTGTATTTGTAGAATAGTATATGCTGGAGAAAACTGGAGATTGGCTGCTCTTCACATCACATTCTCCAGATTGTCCGCTCGCTGCTGCTGCTCTTTCGCGTTTCTCGTTCTCGTTCATCGTTCATGCTCGCTTCTTTAGTTTCATGCTGGAATCTTTCTCTTCTCCAGTTTTCAGTTCAGTTCAGTTCTGCCAAGGAAAGGAAACGAAGCGAACCAAGCGAGTTGAGTTTTAGAGTTGCTTAGATTCCAGGCGAGAGCCGAAGTGCAGTGTTCTTGTTTCTTGGTCTCTTCTTCTAAAAAGGAGACAGTTGAAGTTTAGGAGTGTTTTGGGACGAGTTGTTTCTGACTGATGCTCCTATTCTCCTCTACGACTAAGTTCCTCCACGAGACTCTTGAGCATAACATAAAATAACACCATTCATCCTACATACACGATATACAGTAACAGTAGAATATATAGTATAGTAGCTTAAGACTAAGACCACAACATAAGGAAACCAAAGGAAACCACTCAAGCTCTATTTTCCAAAGTATTTCTTATCGCCAAAACTCAAAGTCCAGTCCATTCGTTACCATTCCAATCTTTCTTGTATAACATACAGATAGATACAATACAGTACACTACAAGTTCTTTCTACTATACATAAATACATAGTGAGATATTCTAATCTTAACTAAAGTATCTACGATAAACTTAGTACTTTAAGAAAGCGTTGAATAAAATACAGCACAAAACAGATGTGCTTAGCCATAAACACTTTGAATTTTGAATTGAACGACTTTATCTTTGTAAAGAAGAAGACTTGCGCTTATTTACGTTAGTGCAAGTTTATGCAGGAAACTAGATCTACTTTATAGTTACAGTGTTCAGTGCATAAATAAATGCAAAAGTCTCTCTGCGTTAACATTAATGTGCTGAGTGAGTATAATTTCATTAGTGTTTGTGGTTGAAAGATAATTAAATGGGAGAAAGTGATAATGATAAATTCTAATAAAACACAGGACATGTACAATACAAGTACGTCTAGAGGGAATATAAGTAGAGTGAGAGAATCCTAATATAATATCAAACCAGACCAGAACACGAGAAATACATGAAATACATGTGAGTGAAAGCAGAATTCATATTGCATTGCATTCCATTGTTCAGTTGCTTTGCTCCCAAAAGTTTTGAAATTGCGAATACCTAGCCCAATAATACATGAAGGTGACTGTACATTACATTGTGACTTGTGACACGTCTCGCCCACCTTTTCTAGAGAATGATCCTAAATATCCTCTTGTATATTACATAGAAGTGAATTTAAATAGAATTTCTACGTAAGTGTGCATTGTCCTCCTCGAACTGAAGTTCAGTGTACTGCATACTGTTCGGTCTGTATTTGGGATGAGTGAATGTGTCAGTTAAATAGTAAAATAGAAACAAGAGAGTGAGACGAAATGAGACAAGTTCCTCTCCTTTCTCTCCAGAGAGCTCATTAATAAGGGATTATTAATTTCAGTGGTGCCAGAGCCAATTAGCGCATTGTAGTTGTCCTCTAAGGTCTACCCAATCCAATCCAATCCACACCAAGCCACACGTATACATTCGCACTTCTACTAATAATAATATAACTCGAACCAAAAACATAACAGACCAGGATTTGGGAATTTCAACCGTGTACATACATACGTACATATATTACCTACAGCTACAGCAGCAAAAGCACAGAAGAGATTCATTTACCTTACATACATAAGTAAAGGAAAGTAAAGTAACGGCTTCTGCTGCGGAGTTAATACATAATACATACATACAAAACCTAGAAACTACTCTTCCTGTTACAATTCTCTTTAGAATTCGATTGTGTTGATAATGATGTCTACTACTCTCCGTTTGTGTCCTAATCAAGTGATGCTTCTAAGGCTCCTTTGTGGATTCGTCCTCGTTGCGGGCGACTTGAGCCCTCAATCCGTTGGTCGTAATGATCCGAAACTTATAGAAGGTTCGCCTTCCACTTATTATACAATACTCAACTTACAGATTACCTTTACGTTCACAATTTCATTTAGCTACTAACAATAACAAGGATTCTCTTCCTCAAAATCTACCTGCCGTTCTTTATATAGATTATATAGATATTACATTACATATATGCGCTAACTACTACTATGTATGCACTGCTCCTTTAATTTCATCATCATCATTTTCTTTTTTAGTTCTTTCATGGCACTTGGTTTCTTAGAATGGGCTTCGTCTATTGTTAGATTGTTAGAATGAGTTGGAGTTAGCATAGCAGAGTGACTAGTAGTAGTAGTTCTTCCGTAATGGTACATTACTTACTTTCCTTAAAGTAGATGGTACCTGTCTGTGTTATTACATTATCTGTGTGGGTGAGAGAGCGTGTCCTATAATGGGACTCATGTAATATATGTATACAGTTGTGATGTCATATTATATGTAACTATGATGATTCTATTTGGAAAATTAAGCAAGTAGAATGAGAATGTGAAAGAAGAAGAGTGAAAGAAAATACCTATTAAACAGATAGCTGAGCTGAAGATGAAATCTGTAAAAAGTTTCTACTTTTCTCATTTTCTATAACATACTTGCTTGTTAGTTATGTGATGCAATACTTAGACAAGGCCAGGCCAGACTAGACAGGTATAAGAACGTGTGTGAAAGTATAAAGGTTAGTTACCCACTGACGTATTACAGTAATAGGACAATCTTTAATTTCCTTACGTGGTTATAAATAATATAAGTTAGTATGTTGTAAGTACTATTATATAATTTAGTATGGTATGGTATAAGTAGTAAGTATGTGAAAGGTTTTCTTTTCTTTTCTCTACTGTTCCTTACTAATTACTTTTTCGGTGAATTCATTCGATATGATGAAATCGTCTGGCTGAGCTTAACTTTTCTTAAGTCTGCAAGTCTGAATTGGTTTGGTTTGGTCTTGTCTATAAAGTTCTTTCCTCCTTTCGGCTCGGTCTACTTATGAATGTAAGTAAGCATCTTAGAGGATGTGGGTACTACGACGAAAGAAGACTTTTCACCGTAATGAATATCTAAGTAAATGATTTGCCGACTAAGAGCAAGTCGAGGAAAGTCAAGTCAAGTCGAGCATTGGCTTGGTTTGGTGTGGAAGACTGAATGAGTTCTCTTTTCACAAGTTATTCTTCCTCCTTCCGGCCCGTATTCCCATTCCCATTGTTAGTTCCTTCTATCCATTCATTACATTACTCTTAGTTAGTTTATATAAAGTCTCCGGAAAGTTCATACTTTATAAAGATACCTATCACCTTCATTGTATATTTCTACTAGAATAAAGCAAGAATTATATTCATGCATAATATATTTGGGGGACCAAAAATCACATGTAATTTTCATGTAGGTACCATGTCTAAAATTGGTAGGCAATGTTTCTTTGCCTATTTAATTTAAATATCTAGATTAATAATATGTACTAATACAACAAATTGTATCTGCAAACTCAGTACTTAAAATATTTTATTTTAAATATTACATACATAATACATTTTGCAAAATAAATAGATTGACATTTGGTAAGAAAAACAAAATTCGCTAAATACCATTCATTGAAAAACAATTTAATATTATAATAATTCTGCATACCTAAATAGCTAACAGATTGAATAATTTGGTGATACAATTAAATAGGTATATCAACGAAACAAAAATCTTACAATTCTTCAATTGTATTATCTATTGTAAATTTGTAGTAAATTATTTAAAATACTGCAGGAAAGTACGGTACAAATATTACTAACTAACCTCTTCCTCTAGTATGTTTACCTTGTACCTTCAAAATTGTTGCAGGTAGGTCGTGTGCATTTAGTTAACGAAACCGTCGCCAGCATTATGTTTGAGTCTTCTGGGCCCATTTTAATAACTTTTTGATTCTGGCTAAAACGTAATGACTGAGATGGCAAAGGAAGTTTGCGGTTACTCTCAAAGAGCAGATTGGAGTTGAGATAAAGTGTTCTGCTGAACTGTCACATAGGTAAGGGCTTCTAGCTCTTTTCCCAGCCTGGACTGTCTTGACTTTCCTTCGTATTAGTTTGCATTTTGTGTAAAATATTTAGTTTTACACTTCTAGGAAGGTGTGTACGCTATGATAGACATAACTGAAGTAAATATAATAAGTACATACTCGTATTATAAGCTTTGACATAATTTATGTATCACAATAGCCATACAGTAGTTCTGGTTTCGTAAAAACATATTATTATATTATATTAACAGTTACTATATGTGTTTCCATTACGAGCACAATAGACAGCATAGGCATAGTTTAAGCTTGAATTTGAAGTTTTCTTTTGCAAAAGTATCTCTCAGTACAAGGCTAATGCAATGTAATTCCTTAGATTATGCTGTGATGAATGTTGACACAAGGTCTACGCGACAATATAAACTTACCTAAAGTACTCAAGAAGTAAAGTATGTAAAAGCCTAGAGGCGACGACGCACGGGAGCTTGAAAGAGAAAGTTCTTTGGCTAAATGAGCTTCTTGAAATCAAACTAACATTAGCTTCACTTCAACTATTCACTTTTGCCTTACGTTTACCATTTAAGTTTTAGTGTGTGTTCCTCGTTCTTGTTATGTCTAAAGCAAATATTGCCTTACCTTACTTAAGATAAAGGAGAGAGTACTAAAGTAGGTAGGCACTTTTAGGCAGTACATAGTATAAGGGAATTCTAAATTCTTGTCCACTTTTATGTTCCGTGTTACACCATATACATCCTATCACATAATGCTAAGGTAGATCAATCCAAGTCCAAGTCCAAGAGAATACATTATATTAGTACTAGCTAAGTACCTACGTATGTCTGTTTGAAATGCAAGTTAAGGTAAATGTTATGTAGGGATAGATGATAGTAAACAGGCATTTCTGTAACTTTAGTTGAGCTGAGTGGATTGGTCCTTGGAGATCTATCTCCTTCAGCTTACTTATCCAGTACGAATTCACTTGGTTTGGTTTGGTGGGACAGGCCAGGCCAAGCCAGGACAGCATCTGGGTTTTATTGGATTTAAACTTAGAATAGTTCTAAAGGACCATTTGTTTCATAAGGTTATAGAATCGTGTATGTAAGTATCTTTAAGTATGTAGAGTAGACTATGTCCCCTACATAGTTTAGTCTGTTTGTAGTACACAAATAACACAGAAAACAGAACTGCTATAAACGTAGGGATATTAAAACTACTTGTGCTAGTATGTGAGCACGCGTCGCAAACTATACATAGAAGGCTGAGTTAGTATGTGATGTGATGGGGAAAGGAAGGATAATATTTGACTAGGAGTCTACGTAGTACTACTACAGGAGTAGTAATATGTTATGTACTGTAAGAATAAAGGATAAGGTAGTGCATAACGTAAGTACCATACCCACATTCACGTACCTACATAGGATCCCTTGCCTTGCCTTGCTTTGGCTTGCACATCGGCCGAGTTTAGAGTTTAGTTGAGATAGGTAAAAGCTATAAACTATGCGATGGTAAATGCTCTAACGAGATGAAGAGTTGTAGAGCCGAGTTAACTTAAGTAGTTTGGGATGTCGTCGACGTAGCTCATAAAATAAACTCAAGTCAAGTCAAGGCAAACCCTTCTTGAACAGAAGTGACGAGACGGGCGGCCTGTCTTATCCTCCTTCATAACCTCACTCTTTACTGTCAACTGAAATTCAAATGAAAGCCGCATGCCTGCATCCTCTGTCCTCTTACTTTTATATATCTGCGAATTTATACACAGAAAGTACTAATACCAAGGTATGCATAAAGAAGATTCGTACCTATCTGTATATACCAAGCCATGCCAGGTACTAACAATAATACCAGGACATTTTCACATGTGCCATAAAATAATAGCAATGGCCTATTTGTAGACTGCACTGAACTTCTATTGCAATATTACGTACTTTCACTATCACAGTGCAGGTTGCAGCATTTACATATTACATCCTCGCATTCGCCTTCCCTTCATTCTCTAGCAATATTACTATAAATGATGTTTATATTTCTTATTACCATTATATTACTAAAAGTTTAGTTAGGATGAACATGTGAACACTATACATATATGCAGGAGTTACTGTGCACTGTGCAGTATATACTATGCTTTATGCATGTAAGTATATCTGTAGTATATTTATTATGAGCATCACCGGAGAATGAAATGAAGTTCTTCAGTTTGTTTATGATCTATCTATCTGCGTGGAGAGGTACCCTGTCACAGAAGAACTTGTGCCACTGGCATGACATGACACTCAGTTAGCTAAATTATGGAGCAATGATTTTCTGCCTATACTGTATGTATACCAACTTTTTGCATTGGTATTGTAAAGGGTATAAAGTAGGTACTTAAACTGCAAACGTAAAATTGCAAAATAAATTATTCTGTTGCCCTTGATAAAAGAAGATATAAAAGTTAATTAGGCACACAAGCAAATTAGAATGTGAAATGATAAAAAGGGATTGAAGTTAAAATCCTTTAAGTTTCTGGAATGGAAGTTGATTGACTTGTAATTACTTGTACTCTTACTTTTTAGTAGAGATTGTAAATGAAATGGAAAGTGGAATGACATTTTCTTTATGTACATGTACGTTTTGTATACATCTGTTTTACATACAATAAAAATGCAAGGATATAAATTTTATTGCCGTCAGTAGGTACTATAATATGTAGTTCGTTTGTTTTGTTCATATCTTTATGCTCAGTTGGCAAAATTACTCGTTTAATTGCCAATAAAAATAAAAATATGCATTCGTTTGCGAATTTAGATAGGTTTATACTGTGCTGTACAGTACTTTGATATCTGCGGTCGATTAGCCACATACTTGTATGCATTAAGCTTACAAAGAAAGTCTATATATCCTTACAAGTTCCGGAAGTAAATTCGTACTTACAAAAAGTTGCAAATATTATTGTTATATATACGTACTCTCTTAAGACGCAGATATAACTTCCACTATTTTATTATATAGCTGTATTAATAGTCTGATACATACTAAGTGGTTTTATAAGTATTTAAAGTATCAAAAATGCGACGAATTACAATTGTATACTTACATGCATTGCATAGCAAATATTTATTTGGTAAACATGTACTATGTCGCTGATAAAACCCAACTAATTTGTGATATACATTCTACATGCTGCGCTGCGTAGAAAAATATTTGATTGTGTGCTGACATTTCTTAGGGCTAATAATTTCGTTAAGCTCTTATAGTAGATTGCAGTTTTTACATTAGTTAGTTTATAGGTATTTGCTTATTATGAATGAAACAGCTTTCCAAAGGTCAAAGTTGAACGTTGGAGCTAATGCTGTTGACCTTTGGTTGACATATCTCATTTATTTTAAGTTATCCCTGATTTAATTCATTTGCATACTATCACATACATTTTATCGGAAGTGAAGAACATATATTTACTGCATTGATAAGGGAGTGCCTTATGTTCATGAAAATATTTGGCTTCAGCTGTGCAGAAAACAGTCACTCTTTGATGAATTAATAAATAATAATAATAAATAATTAATGGAAGCAAGAAATTATCCAATGATTTCCCTCGTACAAACGCAATTTGCTTTATCTACTCCAAGATTCATAAACATCACTAACAGCATTCGCATGTAAATATAAATTGCTATGTAATTATTTGCGAGGAAGGGTTAAAATATTTTTCCATATTATCTGCATCTACGTCGTTATGTATGTACGCGCTAATTTTTTTAAGTGCATATATAGGTAAGTATGTAGATTGAGCTAAGAACGCAGTTACTTTGGTATACAAATCGGAAAACTTTGTGATGAAATCCCTTTTGTATCCTTATTATTATTATATTCAAATTGACGATATTGCGTGTTGACATTTAACAGAACACAAAATTTGAATAAAGGATGTCTGCAGGCAGGTAGTACTTCAAAGCAGAAAATCTATGAGCAGCATGATTTATGAACACATACATATTGGGGTGCAGCAATTATATATTTCTAACGATTTTTTGAGGGACAGCTGCTGGTTACTGAAAGATAGTCAAATTCAAGTCATAAACTAGAAGGGTTCAATTTAGTTAGCGTCTATGTATTTGCCTGAAAGCTGTACACCCAAGTATAAAATCAATTAGATTCGAGGGCACTATTATTCTTGCAAATATGAGTATCCACATGATCCATTAAAAGGGACCCTTCTAATATTTATGACCTATTTAACCAATAGAGCATAAGTATATCACCATCATAAAGATGATAATACTTTCAGTATTTACTTACCAAGGTAGCTAATTACAAATATATATTTTAAATGGGGATTGACAAATTATTTTGTGGGCCATGTATTCTTGTGTCTGTGCCATAAGTACACGTTCTATAAGTCCTACACGGCTCACAGAGCTTCCAAGAAATATGCATACAATTTTAAAAGTGTCCTCAATTTGTAGATATTTGTATAGAACGTGAGTAGCTACGCACTCTTTTATACTTAGGTATATGTTTACATTTCTGTTAACTTCTATAGTTGAAGTTGAACTGTAAATCTAGCCTAGTCAAACATGATCTGCAGAAAGCAATGCTAACAGTAACAAAAACCTTGAACATTGAAATCTAGGGAAGCCCAGGCCAGGCCAGCTACATATAGCCAAGTCAAGTGAAACTTCACATCACATCACATAAAACATTTTGTATTTTGTTAGAGATAGAATAAGTTCTATCCATTTGTACACATTTATATTTATAAATGAACGTACATAATATTGTAAGAATAGGTACTAAATATATAGTCCGTTATGGTATATGACTTATGCATCCTATATGTTAAATCTCAGAGGATATACATATTTATATAGATTTTTGTACGGGTATATAGTGTTTGTAGACGTCACGATGCAATAGGAGATGGGTTGGCTGGTTTTCTCGACTTTTATTTTGCTCTATCTGTCAGTACAGTAGTTGTGCAGAGAAAGGAGAAGTATGGATTTGTAAATGTGTAATGTATCTTCCCCTTCCGCGATCTCTTCCTCCGGGTCCATCATTTTGACAATAGCAGTCGGTTTCCTCATAAGAAGCTCACTCACTCAGTCAGCTCAGCTTTCACTTCACTCTCATACTTACAGATACTAATAATGTAACCATAGCGTAGCACAGCACACCACAACTTCGCTTCACTACTCAACAACGCAACCTATTATCGTCTCCTCTCCTTTTCCGTGTCTACGTACTTATTTCAACTTATTTCTAAAGATGCTCTATAAAAGTCTTTGCTTATGTAGTACTTTAGTGTAGTACTTTCTTTTTGTATGCTCACCAACTAACCATAGTCAGCAAAAAGATATACCAGTGTGATCCTTACTTTACTTTATTTAGTTTCCTGTCCTGTCCTATCCTAGATATACTATAGCTATGTATTTTCGCTAGAATTCTAGAATGTCTTACAAAAAGAGTGGAGTTAGGTATCTTCTATATTTAGAAAGAAGTGAAGTGCTTAATGAAAGTAAAGAACAGATATTGCAAAGTTTGGTTTAGAATTATAAGATAGTTTTCGTACTAGTATTTATGTTTTCCCTTTTACCCTTCCGCTTCCTTCCGTTCTTCTTTTGTAGTAACGAAACTAAAATAAAACTTAACTTCATAATTTAATTAGTGCTCAGATTTAATTTCCAAGTTTTACAAATCTGCTTATCTAGCAATTTCCTAAAGAAGCTCGTGGAAAACGTAAGGAGCTCTACTTATCCTTAAGATTTAATACCTTAATGCAAACGAAACTCCTTGGGGCATCACATCAGCTTACGAAATGTATCTATAGACATATCGGAGCAAAATTAATTTTTATTAAATTGTTGACAAAAGCAATACTTAATGTTAACCTGGGTAGGTTATTAGGTCTCTCGCAGTTCTCAATAAGTGCTAAAGTGTATACAGAACTTAAATACATAATATTCCAGACCCCACGACTCTTCAGGCACAGTTTTACTATAAACACCTGTATATATTTTCAAAAATGTCAGAAATTTTTATACAACAAATATTTTTAAGTGGTACCTTTACTAATTCCAATAAAATATTAATTTGCTGGGGTGTTTTTTATGGATTGGTAGTGTTAAGACCAAATATTGTACAGTGTGTCAAGTAAATGTGAAACAAATAATTTACTTTCTTTTCATATGTAAAACTTTCACAAATACTTTCAAGATGAAGTCCATAAAATTGAAGTCTGTATATTTTGACGCACTGTACATAATATATAAGCTCGTTACAAAAAAAAGGCACTTGCGTAACGTATTACTTAACTTATAAAAGTAAATCCTTGCAAATATGTATGTCTGTCTGTAGCCTGTAGGGTTGTCTGCAAATGTATTTGTAACCTGACTACGTGAACGCAAAGTTATTACAGCGAATTCAACTAAAGGCTAATTTATCTACTGAAATGGAAGGAAATTGTGAGAAAACATGAAGTTCTCATGTCACGAGGAGAGAGTCGTGAGTCTTTACAGAAAAAGAAAGTAAGGCAAGGAAAGTAGACGAACTAAAGTAGAAATACAGAGCACAGTACAGTATAGTCGAGAAGTTTGAACTAAAAACTGAACTGAAACTGGTTCATCCTTTGTGTATGTTAATCATGGATGAGCGAATCTCTGGTCTGGTCTGGTATACTATAGTCTGGTCGAACTTAACTAAACTAAACCAAACTAGCACATCAGAGCAAAGAATTTTCATGACGTGATGTGTTGAGTGGTGAAATTCTTAGTTAGAAATGAAAAGAAATTCAGTTTTCTTTCTAAAACTTGCAGGGCTTTGTCACACTTTTAGTTAGTGTTCTGTTTGTTGCTATCCGTCTTGTCTTTGTAAGACTAGAGGACTTTTTTCTTAAGAATAATACAGGAGAATAGAATACTAAAATCATTTTGGTAACGAGAACTAACATTAGCAAACTATCTAGCAAATAGCTACCTCCCTAATTTAGCATTCTTCTGATAATCTTACATTGGCTGCAGATACATTAATGAAAACTTGCGAAAGTGTCCACCGTATAATTTCAAATAATTTGCCCAAATAAAGTAGGATCTCAGGAGTTTTCCAATAATACGAGGAATGAAATAATACTCATAAGTTGGTTTCTTCATAAGAAGCTCACTCACTCAGCCACGTTTTCCCTGAAGGAATAATTGTGATTGTAAGGAATTATTTGGCATTGTACATATATACCGTAAAACCTGAAATTCCCAGGTCGAAATAAGCTCCCCCTATAGTGATAAAGTATATCAAGGGTATATCAACAAAGCAATTTAACCCCCCCCCCCCTTTAAATAACAATTCCCCAGGGGAAAATGTTTTTACGGCAATAAATCTTTTTCGCACTTTTTAAATAGTAGATATGTTTAGCTAAATTCTCACCGGGGAAATGTTGCTAAATTTTCATTAAAAATACAATTAAAATTCTACAGGAAAATATCGAATTATTCGGTCTACACATTTCACTGTAGCTTAGCACAATACTTACCTAATGATTATTGTATAACGAACTGTTAAGTAAAAAATGTGGAAATGTGGACACGTTTCTTAGTTTAGTTTACCCTGTAGTTTGTTATATTCCATCAAAATGCCCACTAAGCTTAAGTTTATATTAGTATACAATACAAATGGTGTATTGAATTTAATTCTGGGATATGAGTAAAAACGGAGATAAGAAAAGCAATTCAACGCAAAAACGAAATGAATGTATATCATCCTTTGAGTCTGAACGAATGTTCTCGGTATAGCTGTAGCTTTAGTATAGCTGATGTGATGTGTTGTGGCTTCATCTCTATGTATTCCTTTTTTTGATGTCCCTTTATATACACTTTGCTTTCATCTCTTCCAAGACTTTTTCTTTTCTGTCTTCTTTCATTTCATTTCATCAGTTTTCTTTATATCCTTTCGTTATAGGTATGATTGTTTTGCTGTTCTGTTCTGTTCTGGTATTGCTCCTGTCCTTACATTTCTCTTTTTTGGCTTTGCGTGTCTCACTATTTGGTTGTTGGGCTCGGTTCGGTTGTAAGTTGTGCTCTAATGGGCTACTACTAGGCTTTTCCTTGTTCTGCTTTCTATGGATGTTTTTTGGCATCCTCTAATTCTGGTACGTTCCTGGTCTGGTTAGGCTTGGTCTGATTGTGATTGTGGGTCTGATCTGAACAGAATGTGCGTACTATGACTTTGCTGACGCTGTCTTTGCTCAATCTATTGCTTTGTGTATAGTTTTCTTTTACATAGAATTCATAACGTGTAGCTGTGTTATGTGGAAGCCAGAAGGTTCCACCGAAACAGTTGTGATTACGGGACGAGGAGCACATCTGGGTACTCTGCGTAAAAAGAAAAACTTTTCTATTGTTTTGTCAAGTCAACTGTCGCTGCTTCATCTTATATTTCCTTCAATTCATTCATTGGTTTGCTCTCAGAGAAGGATGTACGTTTATTATGACGTAAACATTTAATACATATCTGGTCCCCGTAAGATATGCACTTTATACAGTTGAATGGGCTCATTTCATACATTTTGTTAAAAGATTAACATTCGTATTAGGTGCTTAGGTACGTATGTGCCTTTGCGAGATACTACTTCAGTAAGAATGTCTCAAGAATTGGGTCAACAATAATACTTCTTTAGGGTCTATTATGTAACACCATACAAATATTGGTACTGTATGTATTTACTTTTATACATACTATTATACGAAATTATTTTACACGCATTGACAACGTGATACTGATTCTTAAGATCCATTCATACGGTAGCGTAGATATTTTTGCTTCTCCACTTTTCCCCTCTGCTTGTGTTAAATTGGTATTTTTGGCGAATAAAAATAAAATGGAAGGAAATACATAGAACTTTTTGTACAGAAATTTTTTAAATGTAGGTAGGGTATATAGGTATACCTCAAGGATACTGTATATAGATATTTGGATTAAGGCTAATCTTCGGCCTACTACCTACACAAGTATTTATAGACTCAAATACATAATAGAAAGCTCAGACTGTCATTGTCATTCCATTGTAGTGTGTCCTTAGTGACATGACAGTATGTCTATTAGAGAATGTTGCATGAAATATCAGAACATGACACGAGAATGACATGGCATAGAAAAGTCTGTCCCATATTCTCTTGGATGGGTAATGGCAATAGGAAAAAATCGCGTAAGAGTAAGAACTGCCAAATTAAGTTCACTCCAGTTCAGTTTGCTTTTGCTTTCTTTGCGAATCCAATTGGTGCTTTTGTGTTTGCTTTTATTGAGGATTCCTTGATTCTTTGAAATGTCGAGTCTTGAGTTGAATTGAGTTTGAGTTGAGTTGACTAACTTGACATGAGTTGGCTTGAGTTCCTTCTTTATCGGCTGTTAATGATGGTTTTTTGCGCCTTTATCCTTCGTTTCAACTCAAGTCAGGCGATATATTATATTATTCGCTCTATTATTCTGCCCTAGTCGTGAATTCTTCATGTACATGGCAAAAGGTCATCCACATCCTTTAGCTCAGCACATCTTATCCTATTACTATTAAATGCTACAATAATCTATACCATACATACATACAAATACAGCAGAACTAAATTGACATAAATAAATAGTTAGTTCACTTCACACTACATACAATCCTTACTTACATAATACAATTTTAGATGACAACCTAAACCAAACGGGATAATAATTTTAGAATGCCACACGGATATTACAATATATCTGTGTCAAATGCATATTAATAAAATAAATACAAAGAAATTGCGTCGTATTTTATAACAAAACCTAAGGAAAGCAGAACCTAGTCCCATCATACTAATCATATCGCTCAGTTCATAGTCGCACTTTCTCTCAAAGTTAGCAATTTATTGCCTAAACCTTTCTACAAAGGAAAAGTTCAATTCCCACTGTATTGTGTACAGTACATAAATGTAAGTATGGTAAAAGTAACTGGGAATTCATTCATGAATTCCAGAAAGTCGAGTTGAGTCAAGTGAAGGGAAGTCAAAGCACAAAAGCCACCAACTCACAACTCACCCGCCCATTATTCTGAATTCATGCCAATGAGTTTACTTTCGTGTGCGAGAAATTGAAATTCTCTTTAACCACAAACAGTCAAGTCAACTCAAGGCAAGTCAGAGATCGTAATATTATTGGTTTCGCAGTTAGCGAAGTCACTTCGTACTTTCACCGTGTATATCTGCACACATATCTGCCACTTACGTTTGCGGAAATACACAGGCTACTATTACATAACCGTTTCATATGCCTACTTGTTTTAGTTTGTAGAGTAAAGAGTAAAGAACCAGTTAGGTTCTAAATGGGGTAAGCAGTAAGCACCATGAGAAACAAATACAGCACAACACAAAACGCAACGTTTCCGTATTCCTTACTTTAAATAAGATGTTTCAGTATTATTATTACCAGCAATAAGTATTTACATTCTGCATTCTGTACAGAAGCATACAATAGTAGGGTTTTGTATAGTAAAATGTATTTACGAAGATTTTAGCACATAGTTAATAGTTAAGCGAAGTACATTCTTGTGTATATTTATACACATGCTTGCGCGTAGTATGTACTTACATAAGGTATACAAATACAATATACTTGAAATAGGCACTCCAAAGAAAGTAACGTGAACGTAACATAACATAACAAATAGAATTGGAATGTTTGCATGTAGTAATAATAGTGTATGTTGAAGTATGCACTTAATGGTTGTGTTTGTTTGTTTGTTTGCAGGAGCTCTGAAATGTAGCGACACAGAGTTTCAATGTTCCAAC
Source organism: Tomocerus mixtus (assembly GCA_034694165.1). Lineage (NCBI taxonomy): Eukaryota > Metazoa > Arthropoda > Collembola > Entomobryomorpha > Tomoceridae > Tomocerus > Tomocerus mixtus. The sequence goes on along the minus strand of JAQFYC010001333.1, from coordinate 19,095 downwards.
CAGCAACATTGCATTCCGTCTCGATGGAAATGTGATGGTGAGAACGATTGTTCAGATGGAAGCGACGAGGATCCTCAAATGTGCAGTAAGTCAAAAGGAAATTGCTTTACTACTACATACTGTTGTTTAGCCTAACGTAAACGTAAAATAATACCATTCCGAATTCTATCTATGTTCAAATTGCCTGTAAAGGTACTCACTCCAATAATGCAAGGAACATCGTATTACTTGTATGGGAGTAGTGAGTATCTACTATATATGTCTTGGATAAGAAGATCTATCAGGTTTCAAGTTTCAAGAGCATAAGGTCCCACTTGCAGAAAAATATCTTCAATTTTATCTGCAAAATGAGTTATTAAAAAACTTCTTTAAAGGACATAGTAAATAATAATTAGAAATAGTTAGTGCATAAAAATTGCGATCTAATTACCGGTAATTAATATTTTTCTGCAATTCTTGTTATTAGTACACGTTTTTATTTAGGTAATAGGAATTTTTTTTTGCCATTTTAAGTTATCCTATGGACAATTAAGTAATTCGGTCAGTATTGTATTAGAATAAGATTTTAGGTCAATTTATAGTAAAAAATAGAAATGGTAATTGTTCTTCTTATCTGAGACAACTGTAATATAGATATATGAATATGTACCATTATATGTAGTTATAGTATAGGCAATAATAAAAGTATAGTGAGTTTGGTATCCCAGTGCAGCAAATGTCTACAGATGAATCGAGATGGAATTGAACAGATCTTCAAATTGAAATGAACGTAACAGAACAACTCGCACCACATCACAGTTTTCTCTATCTATTCTATAGTACTACTTATCTATTGACTTGACTGGTCTCTGGATGGACCCTATCTTCTCGTACACACACCTTGAGTTTTCTCTTAACAATAAGGCCATGCCAATCCAAGCCGTTCCATCGGAAGTCTGTTTTGTTCGAGTGGAGTGTTATTTTGGCACTTAGACCCGTTTCTTTCTTTTGATATTAGTGAAGACAAGAGAAAAAAGAGAGTAGTTTCGAAAGGAGCATCGAAAGCCAAGCCAAATTCATTCCTGGCCTGGCCTGGTCTGATCTGAGTGTGACTGTAGGTACCTATTACTACAGATACTGGCACTGGAGAGAGGTTATTGCTTTCTTCGTGAAAACTTATTTTGTATTGGATTGGCCATGCAGTAAGCAAGCCAAGCCAGTAACGAGAATAACTATAGTTCCAGCATTTATGGTGTGTTTATATCTAGTCGGCAGGACATTATAGTTATAGTTATGTAGTAAAAGTATATCTCTAACATTGTATATCGTGAGAAACTTTCTCCATTTCACAGACAGTTATGTGCACAGACAGCCTCTTCATCTCACTTGATCAGATCCGATCAGAGAAGAACGGACAGAACGAAACGAGCCTCCGATTCCACTTACTACTCTTTTATGTGGAACTCAACAGGCCAACTTGAAAACATTCACATCACAGCCTTATGCAATGGCACTGGAAATAGCCATTGAAATTCTATGGAACTTTTGCTAGGAGCTCGAGTTTTTATGTTGTAGGCACTTAAAACCATCGGGCACTGTGACCCCTAAGCTTCAAATAGTTCCCAGTTTTGTAACTACTCATTAAGTATGCGTATTTTTTAGTGAACCTTTAAAAGTAATGTCAAAAATTATGAAAATTTAAGAATATAAATTGATTAATCAGGAAAAGCTTATTATATCGACAGTTTGAAGCAATATTAGACTTTAGCGATCTACTTAAACTGGCGTTCGTTACAAATAATGGTTGCAAAATGGACAGCTTAGGCCTATACAGCGATATACCGTTCCAACCATTGCCTGGGAGTGATTTACACATATGACACTTATACTATTAAATACTATCCTTAGCTGATATAAGAATATTAGTTTTACATTTCTACTAGTATAGTACTCACTGTACTAATAGTGTTACTTATAGTTAATACTATTATATCTATCAAGGCAGGTTTGTGTAAAAAAGGGAGCTGTAGGCATTATATTTAGTTCTCTGTTCTTGAGCTCTCTCTCTTTCTGTAGTATTTCCAAAGTCTGTCGGTTTTCATTCCGTTCCATTTTCTCATTGCCTTTTGCAAAGTTTTAATCGCTCCTTTCATACATAGATTGGACTATTGGGCTACAGCTCTGCACTTGGAGCCTAACTGAACTGAGAAATGCATACTTCACAGGTGTAGCCAACATTTGCAATTACAAAATGTTCTATTCCACTGCAACACGGTTGCATATGTGCCAGTTAGGTATCTGCAAAGTAGAAATCGAACTGCGAACTCAAATCTGGGTTTGATGTGAATGTGATGTGAGCTAATGCACTCTTATCTAATATTCTGTGCACTACCCGTCTTTCTAAGGTACTTCGTCGAGTGTCACACAAGTTTACCTTAGCTCTTTTACTTTTATAATATTCCAAGGAAATGGTTTTTTGCTACTTTACTTACAATAGTAGGTCAGGTCGCTTAGATGCGGTGAGTGTGTAGGAACATCGGTAGGATGATTAGTTTTGCAACATATTGCAGTTATTATTAAAGTCGTGGGAAGATGAAGCCTATACTTTCTCTTTAAGTAGAGAATTTTCCTTTTGTGTCTTTCAGTGTCAGTATAATATGTATTCTAGCAACCTATCGGAAAGCAATTCTTTAGAACATAATCTAATATAGGCATGGTGCAAGGCCATGATACATAATATGATTGAAAAGTGTCCTCGCATTGCACAGTTACGCAAAAACTAAAATGAGGACAAAGTAAGTGTGCAGGTTTTGCGTAGGCGGTTCAGCACTCGGATACTTTTTGCAAACTTTATTTTGCAATGGAACCGTAATTCTATATTTAGGAATTTTTAATGGGCTTTTATGCAAGGTTTGTATATAGTAATTTGCAGAATTTGGAATAATGTCACTACATGGATTAGCATCAGTACCACGGGTACATCATAAATCCTATACTCGAAACGATTTTAATAGTTTAGGTATTTGCAATACTTATAGGATATTCTAGGAAATGTGCACACTAACAAGTCACTACTAATACAATATGAGCTCTGACGACTAACTCAGGGATCAAAAGTATTTAAATGGTATTCGTGTGTTGTTATAATTCAATCTGTAAATTTTTCATTTAATTTTTTGATTTGAGTCAAATGAATTATAAATTCGTGGTGTTAAGAAACAATTTTTTTTCATTGGTGCAAAGCAAAATGTAAGCAGAAATATATTAGCACAACGGAAAACAAAGCAATGAGACCATTTAAGAATAGCACAAGGCTTTCCTTTGTGCTAGCCACAACCACGCGAATCTAGGTATTAAGCTCGTGCACAAAGTAATATCAGAAATAAGTTTTTCACTAGAAAATACATTTGCGTCATAAAACATATCTGTGTTTGCAATATTATTTGGTTTCGTCGAATAATAAGATTGTATAGGTGGATTGGATGCAGATGGAAGATTATTGTTGAGAATACAACGCATTTTACTCGTTATGCGATTTAGTGGTAAATAGTAACAAAAGAGTTTCTTTCCCATCCCACGTAACTACAAGGACACAAAGGAAAGACACAAACACACAACTCGAGTTTCTTCTTTAATGATCAAGTCAAAGTTCTGCCTTGCTTACGTTAGTAAGCATATTATGATGAAAGAAATCCATAAAGCACATAGAAGTTATATAAATACAGTAATAAGGGTTTATTTTATGAAGGTACCAATAATGTTTAGTAGGGAATTCTTGGTAATTTGTTTTCTTTTATGTCTGACTTTACTTTTACTGGATTTCCATTTCCCATAGAGAAAATCGAGAAGATTACAGCATGTTTTGTGATCTCCTACAAATATCTGCCATACAAATACTAAATATGTAATACTAATACACAGATATTATTTGTTGTATTGTATTGTTACATGGTATCTCCAGCAAAAGCAAGGACAAAAGTGTTTAGTATCAAAGAGAAACTGGTTTTTGGTCCTGGTTGGAAATAAATGTCATAAATGAGTTTCTGTTCTGTTATATTGCGATGCGTTTCATTTGGTATCTGTATGAACTTCGAGGAAATATGAAAGTATTGCGAAAGGATTTTAGTGGGTAATGTAATAAAGGTGTTTAGTTTTCCTCTCCTCTGCAGTATTGGTTACTTTATGTCAGTACGTCAGTAATACGTATCTAGCGAAGTAAAGACGCAATTGTTTTATGGCACATTACTTATATAACTAACATAAATACTTAACAAAGTTAGCAAACAAGAGCAGAAAACACACAAAGCAAAACATAGCTCACTAATAGCAATATAGAACAAGTTAAAGCTAAACCAAAGGTATAAATGCTAAAGTACTTAGCGTAAGTAATAAATGATGCTGAAATATGATTTGCTATTTGATGATTTTCCAAGAAACGGGAACACGCAACTGTTTGGACAGCGACTTTGCCTGCTCTCGCACACTTTGTATTCCGCAAGCCTGGAAATGCGATGAGAGTCCCGATTGCCCTGATGGGCGAGATGAGATGAACTGTCATAGTAAGTTGTGCTTACAATTAGCGACTGTCTCGCTATTATGACATTTCACATAATGTCATGACACTACACAACTCCATTATCAGTACTACTGTAATAAATACAATACAATACACAAAACACATTTAAGCCGAACGTGTAGGCATTTAGGCATCTACGGAATCCTACAAGCAAGGGGACAACAAAACAACAACATAGTAGCAGAAGTCATGTAACTCCTACTTTACTCTCCTTAACTTAACCGCAAAATGCGCTTAGATCCGCCAACACACAAATACAATACAATACGATACATACGAGGACAACTACAAGGAAACAATACTTCTATCACTATCTACTATCTACTATTTATACGACATACCTAAAGTGTAAAGTGTAGCTTCTTCTAGACTTGTGTACATGCAACTACAACTTCTGCACGCTGTATTGCGTTGGCAAAGGGAAACTTGTCACTTAAGTCAAGTCGAACTGTCTCGTCTTGGTTTTTATGTACAAGTGTGTTACGTCATTAAGTTAAGCCGATCCAAAGGAAAGACAAGCCTAAACCATGCTGTGCCATGCAATGCCAAAGCCAAAGCCAAGCCAAATAACCAACATAACACCAACCAACCCAACTCACCAGGGAAAATTCTGTCTCAATCCAAAAGATTAGTTTTACTCTGGATAGGAAATGGGAGACAATATCCTAAAAGATAAACCTTTTATCGCCAAACCAAGTTGCGGATTCTATGCGTACAAAGTACAAACCTGTACCTACGTACATATGTACTCACTTCTTTCATGTACCCTACCTTACGCTAATGGGCAACTACTCAGCACAGGGGCTTTCTAAATTATTTCTGGCTACGGAAACCATTATAAAAATATGTACACTTAAAAGTGATGCATTGAAGATTTTTCATAGTTAACTATAGTAGTGATTTTAACATTAATTAATGACTAACATGTAATGATATGTTATTTGCCTTATCTGCTAAATATTTGCGGATTTTTGAGATTAATAGGAAATAAATCGTGCTTTTGGTGTAAATACATCATTGTTGATATTTGCGAAGAAAATATTCGACATCTTTAATTTATATTTAGCACAATTTGTTATTTTAAGAAGTGCGGGACTTTTTGTCACCCCTGTATACAAATACACACCAATTCGTAACTGACTGTGCCCTTACTCCCTACCTCTTTTATTTTAGCCTGCCTTACTTTAGTTACTTAACTTAGCGTGGACATATTGACTTTATGTCTTCGTAAGTGTTTTCTTGAATAAGTATGGTTAGTTGGCTTTCCTTGTTTGGCACAGTACGGAGTTGCTCTAGTCGTCACGACGGGAGTTCCGTCTTTGATTCTATAGTCGATTTGTATAGCAAGCCTTAATAGGATTTCCTAAACATCTCTTTCTCTGTGGCTAAGCAAAGCAAGTTCTTATCGACCTGTTCTCTTTTTACAACTGAGAATCCAATCCAATAGCTAGCTATGTACTACTTGACAAGCAACCGACTACCAACCATTTAATATATAGACTTCCTTTCACTTTGCTTCCAGAGTATCTTTCTAAATAAACATAAATGAGAAACAGAGATAGTAGTTGAGTAGAGACGGGGAAAGGAAGCCAATAAAACTCATAGGGATCTGCTTTCTATTTACCTAACCTCTAGGTAGAAATACTATGTAGCAGCAGGTTAGGTACTTTACTTAGTACGTTTATATATGTATATGTTTACCTTCGCTCTTATTAATGTTGATGTTGAACTGGAGGTTTATGTACCTAAACAGAGATATATACTATTTGTACTATTATTTAGGTTACAGTTACATTATTAGTATTACTGCTCGACGATGCGTGGTAAATAGAACAAGCTAGTTTCGACGATATTTCTAGTCAACAAACAAAATAGAAATCTAATAAATCTGCAGATTCATACTATAGCTAAATACGATACTACTATTCTACTATATTGCTCCATTATTGGTTTATTTATTTATACCTTTACAGAAACAGGATATTGCATAGTGCATCCAAGCAGCTATAAAACGATATCTAATATTAGTAACTGCGATTTTTACCAAAATTAGTTTTTGTTTCTTCGTCAGTGAGCACATGTCCAATCCAAATGCCCTCACTCAATAAAAAATTAAAGAAAGAACACAGAACATCGTGTTGAAAGAGAAGGTTACCAGAAACCAATCGAAATATACTACTACAGATAAAATTGGGAAGCTGGGGCCTTATTATCTTAGTTGTCTATTTTATGGGCACAAGCCAAATAAAAAGTATCAGATAATTTAGTATATGTAGTACAATATATATGCCAAAAAAGTGACACAATACTTAGATTGATGTGCGGAGATTCCAAAATTATGAACTTAACAGTTAGCTATTGTAATTATTATTTTCTTGGTCACAGTAATGCTTTGAAGTATTTTAAATTGCAAAAAAAATATTCATATTGATTCTTTAACAAATTTTAAAAATCATTACAAAGTGCAAATTAACAAATAAATCCATTAGACTCAATAATATAATTCGATACCCTTTATAGTAAAGTAAATATTTTTTATATTTTCAAGTAATATTCATTGCAGATGTTCTGTTGCCAACAGATGTACGTTTCACAATTAACTAAAGTCAGCAAAATTTATGAAACTGAATGTCATTGCTATGAATCGTGTACAATCTTTATTCAAGTAGTCAAAATGGGTACCCACATATTTAAGACTTGTCCCACATTTTTGGAATTTAAGACAAAATGTACGAAGGATTATACACAATTCATCTACTTATGTAGTACAGTTATGACATGTTTCTACTCTGATTAATTAACATGTGGTCCTGTATGCACATTTATCTGTATTGCGCTAGAGTTTTTAGTTTTAGTTTAGAAATGAATATTACATTATGTTTTCATTTCTATCATATAATGTACGTAATATGTACGGACATAAATACTTTCTTTTCCTTGACATATTGACAATTGACATAAACTTTTCCATGTAGAACACGCTATCCAAATAAACTGTCGCATTACTAAATAATAAAGGATGATAGGTACCGATAGCGATATGTGTGTACAATAATGCTAACAAAGGCTGCTTTCTTTAATAACAAATAAGTAGATAACTATATGAAACTACTAAATAAATGACAACCTCCTATTTACTATGCTATTCAATTGAATAGATAGATAACCCATGACAGTCTCCCGTCACGTCACGTCACGGTCTATTTAATCTACCATGAAGACGATATTTCCTATAAATGCGATGATTAATGCGAAAAGTATTGTATTTTACTTATATAATACAAAATAACATCCTTACATAAGTTAAGCCTTTCAGTTTCACCGTGGTTTTGGTATTGGGAAACACTGTAACTAATTATAGTTATGACTATGACTGCTAGTAGTTACCCTTTAGTCTCTCTCCTAATATCTTACTGCTATAACATCTTCCTCATAGGGTCTTAGCTAATTGCGCTGATAAATTGGCTGTGGATGTCAGGACTTATAATACCGAGCTCTAAGGACACAGAAGGAAGTATCTGTTTATGTAATCCTAGACTCTATAGTTCTGCAAACTCACAAAAGGTTCCCTGCCTACTTTTTTCCACTGGAGGTAAATAAATGAGCTTATAACTGACATGGGGCTTAAGTTACATGTACTCACTTTTATTCTCTCTCGCTAATTTACTACCACTATCAGTACAGTACATATTATTATGTACATAAATAATGTAGGTACATAGTTTTATATTTTTATTTGCAATACTAACACTAACAATAACTAATGTGTGCAATTTCTACCTGGAAGCTTTTGCAAACTAAACTAACCAATACGGAAAATATTATGTGTACATAAAAGCCATAAGGATAGCTTATGTCATTATAATAATTATAATAAATAGGATATGTGGGCATTAACTTTCGGGGCATAAAGCCTATCACATCAGTAACGGAGTAAAATAGAGAAGTATTTTAAGGGATACCTAGTACCTACATTTATTAGTGTAATGCAATGTAAACGTTATCAACATCAGCTGCATACATTCAACTGTGTTAGTTACTTAATACCTGCTGGATAGGAAGGGTAAAGTCCAATCCAATCTGAGTTCCCATTACATATTTAGAATCAGACAGAACCAGACTGCCAAGGCCTAGATTTCTATTCACAGATTTTTGTCCATCTGTGTGATAGTCGCAATTTATTTTCTCCTCTGTTCTGATATCGTATGTGCAGATTTGGACAGAAAAGGAATAAAAGGGAACAATGTAGTGAAATGAATGGTGTGCTCATACAGTAATGTGGCGCAATACTATCTTTATAAAGGTGATGTACGTTTCTGTATTTTGAAAACGGATTTTCTATATTTATGTATGTTAGCAATTCGACATCACCAGGAAATGTAGATATTATCTAGGCATTTTCATTTAGATATCAAAAACTTCATTTATTTGCGAATTTAACCTTTCAAGCAGTTTTAGATATATTTCACCCGCTATTCTTTGACATTTTTTCAGCAAATTTTTTAAAATTTTTCAATTAAATAAAAAGCTGCAAATTTTTAGTCAGAAAAGCATTTTTTCGGATTTATCTTGACAATCAAAATTTTGACATGTTTCATTTTAGGTGGAATTCACCAACCATTTTTGGTGGAATTTAATTTTTGATACTTTTTAAATTGTCTACTGTCTAGGCATTGTAAGTATTGTCTGGATATTGCGTTAATCTACAACATAAGTACTGTAAGGACACATGCATACTACATCATAGGTAAGTATTTATGTGCAAGTATGTATGCACGGAGGAAATAAATGGAACTCAAGAGGATTCACTTGTACAGAATGCAAATATCTGTATTCAGCCAGATATGTGCCTTTGCCTTTCATTCATTCCCGTCTGTTTCATACGCTAGTTTATGTACGCTACGCCGTGGCACTACATTTCACAAGAGTTATTCAAATAACGTCTCTTTCTCTGTACTGATGCTGTGTTAGAGTTGGGTCGGAGTTGGTTTGGTTGGGAGAAGGAACGAACGGTTTTAGTAAAAATCTCGGCTTAGAGCTTAAGTAACACAGGAAAGTTCCATGATGCTCTCTAATAAAAGCTCAATGTGCAATCTGGCTCTGGGAAGATTCCGGATTTGAAATTTGCATGCTCACGCTGCCTCTACTAAATCTCCATCCCATCCATCGGGCTTGAAACTTAAAGGAACGGGTCCTCTCTCTCTCTCTCTCTCTCTCTCTGCCTCTTACTTATTCTTCTTCGGGTTTAGTTGCTTATCAACATCAACTGTTCACTCTTCACTGCGAAAATTCCTCCTGTCCTGTCTCCTTATGTTATTACTATTTCATTAATGCTACCATTCCAAATACATCACATCAGGACTGCTACAGTATAAGCTACAGCTACAGCTACTATAATGCTAATCTTCTGGCATAGAAAATAAAATCAATACTTCATATGTACAGCATGAACATAGTACTAACGAATGTATATTTTACTACCGGATTTGTATTTGTGATTGAGTAATATACTACTAATCGTAAGTAATCAAGCGACTAAGTTTCACTGGACTACTACTAACTAATTAGCAAAATATAATTAAGAATAGTCTATCAATATGTCGTAGGTAGGCACGGTTCCACCGGTCAGTGAAATTGGGAAAAATTTTCGCTTTTAAATACTGAAAATAGAGGAACAGAAATTAAGAACTCAATTTTAATCTAACGTCTTACTTTTAGTTATATTAACAAAGTTGGGAGCTTATTCTTTAACCCAAGGGTCACTGTGTACATAGGGGAACACTGTCCCTATGGCACATATAATGAAAGTATTTGTTAAATGCTCGATTAGTTGGAGAAATAGTTGAAATACCTTCAGGTACTATAAATTCGTTAATTAAGGCATTATGTCTAGAATAACTAATAACTATACCACATTACTACACTAGCTAACTGGTAAAATTAAACTTAGCTAAAATATCTACTACCGAAGGTATAAGGGGCAGCTTATTATGATATAATTTAATTCTGGTATGTGGGATGTTTAATGTATAAGCTGGGAATAGCTTCAACTTTATTTGCTTCGAGATGAAAGTTTGAGTTGGGTTGCTCTTGTTTTCATGTCAGGTGCACTGGAGAAATATTAGAGATAATCAGGCGGCTCTGTATGCAAAAGGGATAATTATAAAATAGATATAAAATGGATAAGTACTACTTACTACTTACAACTTACAACTTACAATTTACCTAACTTATTTTGACTAAAGTAAAATGCATGGAAAGACATTAATTAATGAAATTACAATTAGTTATAGTTATAGTTACGATAATCACTAAGGGGAAAGAAATTGAATTGAATGGGATGATGTGATGTGATGTAATTACATACTATTACTGAGCATCCACTTTTATAAGTAATCTAAAGGGCTAATGCATTTTCGTCTATTTCCTCTGCTTTATTCCAGGTAACTTTACATGCAACATCGATCAATTCACGTGCTTGGAAGGGACGATTAAGAAGTGCTTACCTTTGACATGGGTTTGCGACGGCACTCCTGACTGCAACTCCGAATCAGATGAAAAAGCTTGCAGTAAGGGAATTAAGAAAGAATGCTTTCACTTTGATTACTATTACTACAATTACTTTTTCTCTTCCATATTTTCATTTATTTTTCTTTCTTTTCCCCTCACTTTTACTACACTTTATTGCTATACTTAACTAATTAAGCTGTATAATACAACTATAACACTAATCATAACAATACTACCACTTTTTCTGGAGGAACAGTGCTCAACATTAACATTAGTTACAGTACAGTACACGTTCACCCTACTAACATTTATTACTATACTGTAATATGCAGTAAATACTAAACCAGCCAAAACATTTACTAACAAGTTTTGGGACTTATGGGCATACATGGACATAACTTTAGTTTATATTCATTAGAGACAGTGTAGTCTACGTACAATGGGTGGATTGGGTGTTTTGTAGTTGTAAGTCAGCTTGACAGCTTTGTGGGACAATACGCGATTATTTATGAGCTGCCTCGGTTTTTTAATTCTTTCTCTGTGGTTTGGTTGGCTTTGAGTCCCAGCTTTTCCCCTTTGGTTTCCTTTACATCTTTCTCTCTACGTGCTTTCCCTTTCTCCATACTTTCTCCATACCAATCTAATTTTCTTTAAAGACTATATCTTTGTATAAATAGTTAGTTGCAGCTTCTCGCTTCTCTTCACTTAAACTTGACTAATCTCAACTTGAAGAAAGACTAATATAAATGCTAGCTGACTTGACTTGACTTTACTTCCCTTGACTTTCTCTTATACTATACCGGAGAGTCAAAAGTAGCTTCTAAGCATACTCCTTCGTTATAAAATAAATGCGTTTATATCCAAATATGTGGTAACTTAAACTATTTCACTTCTTGTAACTTATACTATGTAGTAGCTTTAGTGTATGTATTTAGTTGAATGTAATATGTAATGTAATATATGTATATACACGTAGTAGTAAGCCTAAGCCTAATAATAAGTTGAACTAAAAGAGTAATTTCCCATCCTATCTGACTACTTGCTATCCTATGCATGAAAAGGATGAGCTAAACTGTCTCTTGGGACTCAAATGACTATTTATTTTCCTGATTCTTATCTTGGAGGATATTCCTTTAGTTTTCTAACTTATCCTTCTCTGGTATGCGCTATCCTTTCCCTGATGAATTTGCAGAAGCATTAACGTAGCCCTGTCTCGACAGACTATCCCAAAGGAAAACACTCCAGGCCAATGCAATGTAATGTAATACGCAGAAATACTAATACCTACTTATAGTATACTAAACTTACCTACCTATGCACATACATACAAAGTAGTACATACCTATAACCATATGAAAATAATCATTCTAAATATTCCTCCAGTATAAATGGACAAACTAATTTTCTTTGACTTTGACAACTGTACTTTATCCACCTAGTTTACGTTTAATCTTTCTTCTCGTACAGTTTTCAAGGTATCTATCAATCTCTTTTGTTTACGCAAAGCAAGGTAGAATATAATATTAGTATATATAAGTTTGTATGTATTATGCATTACATACATAAGTATTAGCCTGGAGTGAAAATGTGAACGGGGAAATCCGAAGAAACGTCATGTACATGTATGTATGATAAAATGACTTGATATCGTTCCTTTCCATTTGTAAATGAGTTTCCTATGATGTATGGCGTCAGTTGGGCCATTATGCCCTGTCCCATCCTGGCCTGGCCTGGTTTGGCCTAGCGCAGCTTTCCATGGCATAAATTCTTCCTAGAGAATGTAATATATGTATTTATATTTCTACGTCTACCTTTCACCATTCTTTAGAATTATTATTATATTTACCTATCTACCTAAGGTTGAAGTTGAAGGTAGGTATAATATATTACATCCCATCTGTATCTCTTGTATGCACAAGGCCAAGCCATGCCATGCCATACCAGGATAGTTTTTCCTTCGATCTTTTGACTTATTCCTTTTCTTTTGACAATACCTCCCACCTTATGTACATAGTGGAATGGAGAAGAAAGAAGGGAAGGCTCAATGCATTTATTTACATACATACATTCGCATCTGACGTTGACATCTCCATTTTTATCTATTCTTTCCGAACCTATTCTATTGTATGTACATAATGTAATGTAATATGTGCGCTACACTACACCACACTAACGCGCATTGTGTAACATCAAGTATTTGTATGTAGGTAGTAGGTAGTAGGTATCTATGTCAGCTACGTAACTTGCTATATATGTAAGTACCTACTCCACAATACCTACCTACATTAGATTATTTGGATTTGAGTTAACACTTTTCTCCTCCTTTTCCTTGACAAGTCAGAGCAGAGAACCACACCATAGTACAACTACAAGGTAAAGTCTCTCTGTCTGATCTTAAAAGGAAACCAAATGTGTCTTGTAGTTTTAGGCGTACATAGTACCTAAATGTTCTGTTCTTTAATGTTGTATATAGCTCTAAGTAGTATGTATGTATGTAGTTTGTACCTAAATGTAAGTAGAAAGTAGAAAATCGCTACACCTTATGTATATACTTTATCTATAGCATGAATTATTTCCGTTTCTTGTCTTCTGTACTTGTAAGTATGGTATGGTACGCAATGTAGTTAGTTGTATGTATGTACTATAGTATGCCTCATTGTTGCATTGCATTGGTAGTCTCTTTAACATTACATGAAAGACACCTTATGTATATACTGTATTGTAGTTTCTGTTTCTGCTGAGTAGTCTTTGTACGTAGGTACTTATTTCCATTCTACTTCACTGTGAACAAAACCCAAACGTAACCAAAAAGCAAAGAAACCCATGTGTACATCCTGAATTCGAAATCTTGAATAATATCAGCAGCATATATGTATGTATAATAGGTGTACATACATATATCCTGTATTGTATAATGTAATGTAGTATTTGTATTCGAGACTGATCGAAATTCTGCTTTTCTTTTGTTCGCTTACACTTACACTTTGTCACTTCATCCAACTCCAAATTCACATGTCGTTTTCTTCTGTTCTCCTAACTGACTCAACTGAACTATTACAACTACAATCTACATTTATATACTATAACATGCCCTATGTATAAACCTACATTTGGTATAACCCTATCTTCTTTTGACATTGTCTACATTAGAATGCATTACATGATTACACTTACAAAACAATCCTAAAAACAAAACACAATAATACATTATGTATGTAAAAAAATTCACTAGTGCTAGTCTACTTCCAATTTACAATACAATACTTGGGTTATGTCACGTACAGTACAATTACACAACATTAAAATTGACATTTTTATATCTTATATCCCATATCTACATTACTTCGTACCTAGTAAACATCCCCGACCTATTTCCAATCCAATCAGCATCCATCCAACTATTGAAATCATGAAGAAGCAAAGCCAAACCCACGATATGCCATGTTATTGTCATAGAACACCCACACTGAAAATATACACAGAATCACATAACAAATACATAATTTATTATACCTACACAACAAGTACACTACAGAACATATACACAACGTTTCTGTTGTTTATTTCTATCTAAAAAATGTACTAATGTAATTTGACAAATAAATGTAGATGCGACATGTACAGCAAATGAGCACACCTGTCGCAACGGAAAGTGTATCGTCTCCCACTGGGTCTGTGATGGAAATAACGATTGTGTTGATAATTCTGATGAGGAGCACTGTCCGCCACGTACATGCACTCCAGGAAAGGATTTTATGTGTAAAAATGACAGCTCCTGTATCCTGGCCACTTGGCGCTGCGATGGAGAATACGATTGTTCCGACGGCAGCGATGAGAAGGTAAGGAAATCCCTTTCTTCTTCTTTTGAGGCATTATAAATAATTACGGATACACGTAACGTAGGTAAATACTGAATGAGTATTATAAATTATCTAATGTAGCAAGTACATAGAAACTATTAAGTAAAGAAAACAAAGGAACTGTTTTTCTTACTTAAAGTATTACCTAAGTAAGTAAAAGTAAATACGTATTATTACTATGCAATTACTACTTACTTACTTACAATGTTGGGTCATAACCTTTGTGTTATTGTATTTTTATACTTAAGTAAAAGATTTTTGATGCTCTCATGTTTTTTCTGAGTACCTATGTAAAATCTTCATGATAATGTGTTGGTGGTCCACAAGCACAATAAGTCTTATGGCGAGCTACGTTACTCGCTTTTTGGTATCCTTTTGTATTGATTGGTTTTGTGGGTGTGTTTTACGTAGAATTGTGCGGCCGAGAATATAACGATCACGTCGAGATGTGGGAAGCAGGAGTTTGAATGTGCTGATCGTCTTACATGCATTCACAGCTCGTGGTAAGTCTTCTTTCCATAAATTACATATTCATAGAAAATGTAGGGTATAGTCAACCCAAAACCAAAGCCAGCCTGCCTCTCTCCTTTGTACGCGTACGCTTGCAAGGAAATCATGGGAAAAGGTCGAAAGTATTCTTTATTCAGGAGAATATAATTTTAATGCCAAGAATTTACCCCTAGTATATGACTATCACCACGTTGATTTGTCACCTGCTCGAATTGCATACATTTGCTATTGAGACTACCAAATCTGTATTAATGTCGTTGACACATAAATTAACACAAGTTTTGATTATTTCTATTTGGAATTTTAAATCATGATATTTGGAATTAGATAATTTGCTCCCAGTGAAATTACCATTTTGAAAAACTGGAGGAAAGCTAAATAATTAATAGCTGCCTCCAATTATTTGTCCAATTAAAATAGTTTTCCCCTTTACGGGTATGGTAATTTTGTAATTATGTACACGCAGACCACGCAGACTTAGAGATATCTTAAGGGAAATTAAAAATAGTGGTAAAATTCATTGAGGGATCATTCCTGGAGAAAATCATTCAATGAAAGTTTGGTGTCTCTTCGAGTAGGTACAATATCATGTATTGTTGAGAATGTTACGTCCATACATTTATAAAGTCCAAACGGAAGATACTTATTAGATATGTATTGCATGTAGGTTAGCTATGTGTATTGGGAAGGCACGGTACGGTGTTTCGGTAAATTTATGGTTGAGAGGTTGAGACAGGAGATTGAGTCCCAATGGGCGTTGACACAAGCCTAATTTGTAGTGATGGCTTATTTGTTGTTGTTTTGGGCTCAGATGATTTGCTATAAGGACGAGGAAACCCCAAGTTACCTACAAATAGTCAGGGAACAAGAAAAACGGTATAAGTTATGTAATAGTTGTGTAGTTTCTACTAATATACTTACTTTTTATCAGGATATACTCGTATAACATTACATTATTATAGTTTAGAGTTTTAGAGGATGCTGAGTCGGCTGAGTTGAAATTAAGGTGGTGCATAACAGTAGGAACGGAGAAGACATAAGGACAGGAAAGTAGTTCTCATATTATTTCCCTTCGGTGAATTTGTATTCTGAAGGAATTGAAAGCCCTCCCGTGTAATCATTATATTGTGCTGCTCAACTAATTCAACTCTTCGGCGGATGTTATTACTGCACTGACGGGGTAGGGTACCTATTCCTGATTTCATATATTTGTGTAAGTAGTAGGTTAGGCAGATAGTATAGAATTTCTACTTAATATACTTACGTATATTATACGAGTTATAAACCAGACCTAGTTCCACTTACTACAAGTAACCTTACTTTATTACTTACTTACTTACATAGTTTAGTTTTACTCTGACCTACCTATACAGCCAGCCGCAGCCTTCAGATACCTTGACTAGGTAGGTAGTAGGTAGTAGGTAGACATTTCTCTAGATTTGGGATTGGATGGATATCTTATCCTCTATTCCCTACATAATTATTCAGTGAACGTACGTACCTTGCCTAAACTATAGTATAGCACACTTCATATTATATTACATACACATACTACTAGTATTACTTAGAAAATACGGCCTACTGTATATTGAAGATTGAACCTTGTTTGGTAGACAAATACTCAAATTTCTGAATATATAGTACCTAATGTACAGAATTAGGGAAAGCTGATATCTTACGAGCTTACAGCTTACCTAAGCACGAGCCTGTCCCTGTCCTAGCCGGGCCTTTCTAACTTCGTAGTTTCAGCTCTTTCTATTACCTACTTGGGATTCGGTTTCACTTCGCCCAAATCACAAACAATCCCATGTAGCTCCTCTCTGTTTACTCTATCTAATGGTATTCAATATCATTTGTTACATGCATTTCCAATTTGAAACTAGGGAACCTATTTAGGAATCTTATTTCGAACTCATCTATTTACGTCGGTACTCTATAGCTATGTGCATCAGCAATTGTCCAGAATCCAAAAAGAAATTTGGTGCTTTTGCTGTAATGATTTTCTACTATAATATGCATAGCGTAATTGGCGTAGATACGCACATATATAGGTTTTGTACTTAGGCCAGGTCCTATTTATGTCTACATGATACGATACTACGTATGCTTTCATTGAATGTATCTAAGTCTCTTATCTCCTCAAAACAATTCGCGAATAGCCCTATTTCCGTTTTGGCGAATAATTTCCCAAATTCAATAACTACATGTTATAATCTGAAATACAACTGTAGATATTGCATATACTCATTAATTTGTCGATTCTATTTGGAATATTTGAAAGTTCGGGCACAAGCTATTGCCAACTCAAATGCCTTGAAAAGGAGGTCCACTAATAATGATTAATGCTGGAATAAACAGAATTTATTTGTAATACTATGATGGTGATAGTGATCTCGTAAATAATATAACTGAAACACAATAATGGCCTCGTTAAAATTGATGTAACTTTAGAGGTATCAAGAATGTAATGTATAGTCGTAAAGTATATCTTGAGAGAAAATGTTATTTTAATGTTCTGTCTAAATTTAGGTTATGCGACTCAAGCAAAGATTGTCCAGATGGGTCAGACGAGGCCGAAGCTCAGTGCCAGCACGTCACTTGCAGAGCTGACCAATTCCAGTGTCGCAGTCTTGAATGTATTCCCGGACATATGCAGTGCTCCGGTACTCCAGAATGCGTCGATGGCAGCGATGAAGAAAACTGCTGTAAGTACTACAGTATATTTTTTTTCAAAATGTGAATCCTTAGAGTTAGAGTAATAAAGTTAGTTAACTACTTTAGGTACTTGTTTCCTAATCCTAATCCTTTATACCGGACTTTATATTGAAGTTTCCTCGTGGAAGGATTAAGTGTTCGCGTAGTGTATTATTATGTAAGTAGGTAGGTAGTAGGTACATTAGTTACGCTGGAGTTGGAGTCTAAAGTCTAAATTTAGTGTTACTATTGTACATATGTTAGCTCCCTTACGTAACTAACCTACAAAGTCTATTTCTCTTTTTATTTTTTGCTGTTCTTCCGCTTACATCTTACATGCCGGTCTGGCTGGGCTGTCGAGTATCTGACCATTTCATCTTGATCTATCTTCGTATCCCACATAGATTCTGCCTCGCACTCCATTTCACTGGAGTCGACATGCACGAGGCCATAATATTAGCGAATGCTATATTATAACAATATACTACATAGACCAGGCCACTTTGTATCTCAAGGAGAGAATTGGCACAGTCCACATCCAGCCAAGCCAGACATTTTCAGCAAAATTTTTGGTTAGCCTTAGCTGCTAGGAAGCCGAGTTTCCCTTTGCCTATCAATCATGTTCCTGTCCTCTCTCTGCACCATTACCTTGATATATTTCTACTGTAGGTGTCCCATTCAGACTTTCTCTCACATTGTAAATTGTAGCTCATCGTCGAGAAAGAAAACTATAGATTACACTCGAGAGAGCTCTTGGTACAAGCTAAGCTAAAGCTATAGCTATAAAATACAGTACACTTGAATTGAACCGATCTGACGATGAGCTACCTCTATAGTATCTACCGTAAAGCCCGAAATAGCTACCCATGCTTATTTAAAACACAATATGTGAAACAAACGGTACCTGACTGCCTTCGATGGCTACACTTGGGTCAGACTACCACTTGTCGGGGGAAAACACTTGAG
>JAQFYC010001332.1:0-35916 GCA_034694165.1 Tomocerus mixtus | reverse complement strand
AATACTACGCGGTGGCAATACTACGCGGTGGCAATACTACGCGGTGGCAATACTACGCGGTGGCAATACTACGCGGTAGCAATCCTAACGTGGAACCAATCGTACCTGAACCATAATAGGTTCAGGTACAAATGTCGTATTGTGTAGTAAATGATAAAATTCCATTACACATTAGTAAATGCATCACATTACTTAATTTTCAAACAATCTGTCACCTACCTGTCTTCAAGGATAGGCTGTAAATAAGACAGTGTCAACATTCGGAATGCATTGAACTCGTGAACTGGTGCTCCAATATCGCAACTGTCATCATTCAGCATTGTCCCTACATCAACTGGATTACTAGATAAGGTATCGGCGTTATCAGCTGCAAACTTTGTTCCATTTATGACCACAACTTGTACATTATCAGATTCTGTTGCATATGAAAATATTTCGCTGTGAACACCTGCTTCAAGGATGATAGAACCGTTTTCGATCCTATATTTGGTGTCCCTGATGGATCCTAACTGCAAAAAATATTAAATATTAGCACACACAATTTCATTCGTGTAAATCACTATATTATGGTTGATAGTACAATGTACATTTATTATATTATACTTTTCTTCGTTTTTCCAGTAAATATATATTATAAAACACAGAAAAACTTACAACGGCACATATTCTCACTACGCTTCCATTGAAATCCATAAATGATAAATATCGATGATGAGTGCATTAGTGCATATGATATAATCGGCTAAAACCACCGAAGAATCTTCAATCCCTAATGACTAATGATACTATATTTTAGATGAATGTGATGTCAGCTTTTGCTAACAAGATTTTGAATTGTCTCATATACTAAGTAGCAGCGTACATAATATTTGAATACGCCCGTTCAACACACACGCTTAAATGACTTCAACCAATCAATATATGTTTGTCGGAGACCATAAGGGAGAGCAGGCCAAGTGGGAGACGCATCCTAACTGGCCTAGGCCACTAGGACGGTGGCTAGCCTAGACGGGTCACGCATGATACGCCATTTGGGGTACGCTTGGACAATGCAATGATTTAAATATGGACGATTAATAACAACATTGTCTATTATGTCTATTGCATATCATATGTAAATCGTATTGAAGGAATATTTTGTGTAATTTACATGCTGGAACACCTGTGGATACATTTACATGCATTTTACGACAGAGATTGTCCCAGTCCCAGCGTACCCCAACCCCAACTGGCGTATCATGTGTGACCCGTCTAGGCTAGCCACCTAGTACCGCCCTAGTGGCCTAGGCACTTAGGTTGCGTCTCCCACTTGGCCTGATCTCCCCTATGGTCTGCGACATATACACTCCCACGAAAAAGTAATTTATTAAGTACTATAATACTACACGGGAGAGTGAAGCTATTTATAGCTATATTTACTTTACCACCTCTACACTCATAAGCTAAATAGATTGCAGTAAAAAAAGTTATACAAAGTTCCCCAAATGCTAACTGTAATATTTTGACCGCAGTTTTATGACGTGCTTCTGAGAGATGACTATTTCTAACCGGATTAATTGAAATAAGCAATTTACGCCAAAAATATATTCATAACCAAGGCACTCCCGTGGCAAATTCAATTCTTACAATACTGTTCTGCAAAATATTTGGCCAAAACCAATTTTAGTGCGATTGATACCAAAACCTTATAATAATTTGAGAGCTTATCTAGTATACACATTAGGTGTATTCATTGGTTACGTCATTTTCACCAGAAATGTGACCGTATAAAAATAATATTTCTTTTCAATTAACAAATTACCACAAATTAACTCAAATTAGCAACTATTTAACCGGCTTGAGAATTAAAAAAATAGTCACCATCACCACTTACCTCCAGTTTGCATGACTGATACGGATGAATGAACGTAATTTTAAGTGTGGTAATGAATAATGCGCCAGAAGCTGCTGGTGATGAATTAGTTCTTTGGAGTTTCCTGATAAATACTTCACTTTGTATAAATATTTGTATATTAACCGTAAAGTCTTAATATACTGCGAGTGTCTGTTTATCCGCAGTACTTCTTCATATGGTAAGTAGTTTGATACATCATGGTGGACTTTCGAAAACAACTGGCACATTAGTAATGGTATGTTACATGCATTCAAAATGGTTTCGTAATTGAAATAAAATTGTTACTTTTGTAATCTGAAAACCAATAGAAATATTTCGTAGCAATAATAACATACAATTGGTTGCATTCTAAAGTGATGAATTAAAACATTGCCCGTCTTAGCTAATTTTAGCTACTATTGTACATTCTGAATACAAATTATGTACTAGAAGTAGTAGGTACCTATTTTATTTTAAAATACTGCAAATTAATTAATTGTTCATGAATGCAGATTGGGTTTCCACTGGGAAAGAAATATTTTATAGATTTTTCATCTACTGTTTAACGCAAATAGTACCGAACTAAGACAAACACATCATAAAGAATTGAAAAATCATCAAAGAATGTAAACTATTCCAAAATATACAATCCAATGGAATTGTTAAACCGGGTCAATAAATACCTATTTTGTCTTTTGGTACTATACGGTGTAAATTGATGCTGACGAGCGCTTTTGGGTATGTATTATGCAGATACTTGTGCTTGCATCTACGGTTAATGCTACTTCTGCATATACATGTATAATTTCCAATCAAAACATACATATTTGGCCGAAGGTTGTGCAACTGGAAGTGACTGATTATTATCCCAATATGTTTATAATCAGTTTGCTCTCTTTAACAATAACTTCTGTTCAAAATGTGGAGTTTATTGGCACCGATATATAAACAAGGAGAATAATCACATGAATATATATTTTGTTTACCACTTGAAATGAAAATTGAAAAGACATTACCGTTATGAGTACATAAATATGTTATGTATCAATTATCAATATATTATTTATGAAACATGTACTACATACATTGTGAGTTTTAATTTATTTTACCGTTACTACCCCAAACCAAGTATTTATATATGATAATGAACAAATAAAAATATATAGTAAAAAAATAATAAAACTATAACTAATTGTTTGTCCCTTTATATCTTATTTGTGTAAAATCAATAAGTCATGTCATTAGTAGTTTGTTTTGGTGTTAAGAGATATTATGCTATTAATTTATCATTTATTGGAGAATATAAATAGGGAGTACAAAATTTAACAGCACCCACAATTGGGATCTTAAACAATAATAACACAATTATATTTTATTGAAAGTAGACCATTATGAAACCTGAATTATTATTACGAGAAGTTGCAATATTAGCAGTAGTTTGTTTTTGGTACATAAATGGTAATATAATTTTAAACTCCTCCAGCACGGCGAATGTTTTCAGTAAGGGTTTGCAATCGAAGATGTGTCTGCAAGCGATAAGCTAACATGCCACGAAGTAGGTATCCCCCAGGATCTTTTGTCATGGAGATAGCTCAAACTCGATATTCCAATATAGCGTATGGATATTGTTATTACCCTGGAAATACAACCAGAGTGGGGACAGTGTCCGTGTCTCGTATGACCACTATTCATCCGACAACAACAATAGACTCATGTGGGACAGGGCCAGTTCGAACTTTAATATTTAATGGTGCTTCATGTAGTGGAAATGCAGAAACGGGACACTGCTGCTACCAACATATTACAGGAGCGCTGTGTGAAGATTTTTTTGGCATGTGTGATCCAAATCAAGCTCTGTCGGGTTTCAAGGAAGAATATAGTCCAATCCTCAACTTCACAATGCGTAAGATTTCACATTTTTTCTCGCAACTATTATTTAACCTTCCTTTCTACGTTGTGAAGATTTTTATTTGATATTTTAAAATTTATTTCAAAAGTCCTTTTACTATTTCAACCTGTAGCATTAGGGAACACCTGCTACATGGTCTTTTGTTAAATATATTGTGTTTGTACATTTTCGGATATATATAGTATTTTCTATTTAAAATGACTAATCCAAAATTCCCCTTATTAATATATTTAGCCGTTCACATATGTTCTGACATTGGTCATCCTGTCGATTTTTGTGACCCCCGAGACCTGTTTCAACTGATTGTTGTCTGTGATATGAGGGAGGCTTTGGCACCATCTCAGTGTTCGTACTCACAAACAGTTGGCTATGGAAATTCGACGTCAATGTCTGCCACTGAAAGACGGGAGCTTCAATTCTATACCAAAATGGATTTCGAAGTAGGTGCTTCCGGGATTGGATTATCGACAAGCTTTAGAGGGAAAATTGGGCACAGCAAAACAACCGGCTTTGATTGGTCAACAGCCAATGATCAAACATTTAACTTTCAAACTACCATTGAAGTATCGATGGAAATACCTCCAGGAATCAAAACTGAACTCTATCAGGCTGTTGGCAGATGTTCATTTTATTCTGTATCTACCAATTTTTATAAGAGAGTCGATTTTACAAAAAATGGAACAATGCTATCTGAAAATACGTTTTATATTTAAATAACTTACATCATTTTTGTGTTATGTATTACTTTATATATTAATACATTTATTTTGACTTTCTTTTTGGGCATAGTACTTCTATTATAACACAGAAAAAACTAATTAAAAACATAATTACAAATATAATGACAATCGTGAACACATCTTGCCAACCTAGACTTTCATTTTGAGAATGTGACGCCAAGGCGCACGCCACCGCTCCGTATTTCATTTTATAGTGTTTTTTTAACCGATACAGTACTCCGTTGTTCATTGACCATATAATTCTGCATTCAAAAAATATAATTAGTAATAATAAGATGTATTATTCAATATACAATTCAAACTAAATATAAGTAGGTGGAGAAACCAGAACCAGTATAAGTACTTATAGTGTAATTGTAAGATCATTAGGTATTATACTTACTTAATATTAAAACGTTCCCTCCAGTGAGACCCTTTTTTAACCACAAATGCCGCCTTTAAGGGTGATTGATCAAGAACTATTTTTGATAGTGTAGAGCAGATGAATCTTGTTGAACGGTTTCGTTTGATTAGTGGGTAATATTCAGTTTCTAAATTTACAAATACGAATTTGCCATTTAAATGCATGTCAACAGCTATATCCGGATGCGTTAGATTTTCGCCCTTATATGTAACTTGAAATTTTTGTCCCAAATCCTTAAAATATGAACTTAACATTCTCTTTATGTTCTTTTGAATTAAAGTTTTAAACAAGTATGCAAATTATTGTGTGCACCTTACTTTTAAAAGACTTATTACATTAGGACTTGAACATGCACAATGTGGTCCACCGGTCCCGATAAATGAATACTTTGCGGTTAGCACATCTTTTAAATCTCTTATAGGAATTACTTTTAAAGATAATACTGACACCATTGCTGCAGCATATGACAAATAAATAATCAATCCCGTTGTAAATGCACAAATTGTTGCAATTTTTAAGGACATGGAATGAGGCTTCATATATCCAGCTATAGATAAGCGTAAAAAATATGTATTAAATTTCTCAAAATATGTATGAAAAGGGGCCGGTTGAATATTCTAATGTCAATCTCCGATATTCTTCCAAAAAAATGTATTATAAAATTATATTTATACAATGTTGGCAGGCGACGCCAGTAATCCAAATGATAATGGTGGGTATTAAATCCATTTTTCTGCCCTCGTGCTTTTCAAAACATTGCTTGAGGGTTGTGATAAAAAATACAGTTAAGAGTATGATCACCCACATCATGATAATAGCTACCCACAAATTTGTCTGAAATCCCTGTAGAAAAATATTCCGAGAAGTGCTTGCAGGAGGTTGAACAAAGAAACCCATTAACCTATATTATGAGTTAAAAATATAGATATTATTTCATAATAAATGCTCTATTTAGCACTTGTTACCCATTTTATATGCACTTAATCAATATCTAATTACAATAATCCGTTTTAAGCAATTTGTCACCTGTCTTCTATGACGGGTTGTAAATAAGACGATGATAATAACCGAAATGCATTGAACTATGAACTGGTGCTCCAATATCACAGAGGTCATCATTTAACATTGTTCCAACATCAACTGGATTACTGGCTAAGGTATCCGTGTCACTAGCTGCAAACCTTATTGCATTGACTAAAACGATTTGCAAATTATACGGTTCCGTTATATAAGAAAATATTTCATTGTGAACACCGGGTGCAAATATGATAGAGCCATTTTCGTTCTTATAGTAAAAAGTGTCTCCAAAATATCCTAGCTGAAGAAAAAGTTAACCACACAATTTTTATTTGCGTTAATTATGTTTAAGGACGTTAATATTGATAATATCATCTGCAATATTATTTTAGTACTTTTTCAGTAGATTTTTTATAAAAATATTTAAATACTTACAACGGCACATATTCGCACCTCGCTTCCATTAAAATCCATAAATGGTATTCAGTAACGTTGAATGAATACGTTCTTTAGATGGCATTCGCTAAAGCACCTCTATAAATACAATTTACTTTAAATGACTGCGACCGTTCCTTTCGTTATCAAGAATCCTGTTTCCGCAAATGCAATCAATACATCATTATTGTTTTTTACCTTTAGTTTCGTTTTTGAAATTGTAGGCCTTAGACTTCTGAAATATTATATTATTATTCTTCCACTTGATAGGCCTAATTTCAATCATTTGATTTTTCATTTTCATTGACAGATTTAATGTACTACTAATATTTACACTCTAAATATTCAAGCATATTCATAATTCAAGAATATCCAAACGGCCTCAAAAATCAATACACTCAACTGGACTAAAGAGAAGGCAAATAAGATAGGAATGTACTGTCAGATACGACACCTTTAACAAATATTTTTACAGATAACTAGATTAGCATATTAAACAGTTACAATATCCTTTAAAATACTTCGCTAAAGTGAAAATGTTTGTCATGCATATTGTTTTCTTAGGTTGATGATAAAAATTACCCAGGTTTTCAACTACGATTAGGGAATTGTCCAGGTGAATGATAAAGTGAGTTGTATTGTATCTATATTGAATAGGTAGTTTAAGTCTTTTACATTACTGGAATTGGTAGTTACTTAACATGTAAAACTTGGCAATATAATAATTTACTAAAGTTGTGTGTTTAGTGCGTAGGTATACCCGTGCTGCTTTGTATTATATACCTAGTGTTTGATGCTAATATTGAATTTAATATTAATAAAAAATGAGTAGATAATAGTTTAATGTTAATTGTCCAATTTATAATATAATATAACAATATTGACTCTTTTACAAACGATCGTAAGTAAACTAAGAGTAATGGCTTGATATTATAGAAATGGTGAATAAAGCATATAAAACTCAGAAATGCATTTTATTTTTCTATCAATATTATTTTATCACACATGCAAATATATAGTCACTAATTATATTTGTATTTACAACTATGACACAATGCTAAAGCATATTTTCCTAGATATATTATTTTTATTGTATTAAGCATTTTTGTGTTGCAAATATAATAATTAGTTTTAATATCTAGGGCAATATACTATGTAGCTGGAGCAACTACAGACCCTAATTATGCTACATAACATTTACCTATATATGTTATACTATTTAAGCAGATTGATTGATTGTATGAGCGGACAGGACAGAGCATTAATGAATGTCATCATGTTTAAAACATTCTCTATTATAATCCATTAGTCGATACGTTGTCGATTAGTGTATGGCAATTTGGGAGAGATTCATATATTGTACGTATAGGTAGGTACATTGTTATATTCGATGGTGCAATAAAATCAAAACGCATTTGTTAACATCAAAACTTTCACACCAAACACTATTTTAATTCAATTGACAGCAGAACTGTTGTAATATGGCCTAAAATATGAAATAAATAAGTTGCTCTAGTTCTTTTGAGTATGTAGAAGAAAGGGCCAATTGACACCCTCAAAGGGCGAAGCGCTTCCAATTGCTTTTTCAAGACTTTATCTCTTATCACTAGTTTCCAACGTTTCGCAAAATTAATAGATAACTCATGCAACTGTCCGCAGCGTGTTAATATGGTATCGAAAAAAATTAGAATTGCCAACGTTTCATACGATGCACCTAAATAAAGGGGAACTCCGAGTAAATGGAACATTTTAATTGTAGCGAAAGCACCTATAACTGCAAAGAAAGAAGATACGCCAAAGAGAATGGGCGTACAATAACAAGTAACTTCATTGAATATCTGACTCATGAGTTTCAAAACTATTGCCATATTTTTGGCAACTCTAAACTTTTTGCTGATTGCTAAAAATCTATTTCCTGAAATTGCATGATGATTAAAGGTTATATTTTTAAGCCAAAAGTGTGTTGTGTGGATGTATATAAATCCAAATGTTAGAAAAAAGTGAATGGCCATGAAAACTGTAGTGACGAAATATAAATGAACCGTGCAATTTAGCACAAAGAGAAAGTAGTTCATGCGTACTCCTAGAAATTTAAATATCCAGAAGAAACAATTTTGATCGCTCAATGTTAGAATAACTGACCCAATAGGAAAGCAGAAAATGGCCAATGCAATCATTGTCGTTAATGAGCGGCTGAATTGTTTTATGATAATATTTGCTTCAACTTCAGCTGCCTCTTTTGCAAACGTTCCTGAAAGGGGAACCAATAATTGTTGTTAGAAACGAGATTTGTTTACTAAAAATACGGAATAACGAAAGGAATACTTGTAAAAATGTATGTATGTATGTATAAATGTACTTACTTCGAGCTATTTGATCATATCGTAGCATGTTTGTCCACAACAATGAAATGTCATTAATGTGAATATACCATGTAATGTAAACTGCAAAGCTTGCAACTCCAAATAGAAAAGCTGCAAGGAGCACAGTGATTTGTGAGATATTGATAACTGGTTTTTCTAAAAACATTTGCGACAACAGTACTGATCCGGTGTATATGACTGTAAAGGCTATTGATATTATGCCAAAACATGTCGCACGCTTTTTATTTTTATGTTTGGTTGGGTTAAAAACATTTTTTTCTTTATTGTAGTCTAAAAATCCACATTTTATAAAGTCGCACAAATTAAAATAGCAACGGATTGCTTCCCTCATATCCTTTGTCGTCATTTCGAAAAATTATTTCCTGGTAATAGTTTGGAGTACCTGTACCAGCGAAACGCTTCCAAACTTTCTGCTTTGCAATATACTTATATTGAAAAACTGTATAGTAAACTTTGCCATCAAAATATTAAGCGATACCAAGATTGATTGCAATATTGATTTTGCAATGTTTTTGTTTCAAAAGAACTTTTCTAGACAAATTGATATTCAAAATGATAGTTGTAATATTATTCCTTCTTATTGTGTGCCATATATTTATGCTGTATTGTGTTCTTATCAAAACGGCAAATAAATGTGTTTTGTTAGAATTATAGTTTCCCTCAACAATAACAAAGTTTATCGATAAAAAGCAACGCTTCAGTCCCCGAGAAAACAACCTTTTCAGTAAATGTCACTTGTATACTTGACTAATTGGCAACACAAGTTTTGGACTTTTGCTACAAATGTTGAAATATTACTTGCAAAATAAGAGAATATTTGAGATAATAGATGGATTTTTATTGAAACTATGTTTATGGGATTATGATTTTGCAATTTTGCATAATAATGGCAATAACGTCACCCCCTTCAGAATGGTGCTGTTGAAAAGTATGGACGTAAAATATAACATTATTTTTGTCGGCTGAAACTTTAAAAGTAAAGTAAAGTTAAAAGTAAATAGAATTGAAGTTAACTATTGAATTGAAGTATTCTAAATATGCACTTTATTGCATTTATTTACTTTCTTGATGAGGTCTGTAATGACAGTAAAAATGAGGCTTGTACTGTACTTACTGGTTGTCAACTAGGATTTGTAATGGATCATTTCGCGCTCATTGGAAGAGGAACAGATTTTGCTTTTTCGGAGTTTCTATCTCCGTGTTCTTTTTATGGACAAAAAAATGATTTTTGTAGGAATATGAGACCGAAATTTTGGCTCAGTGTAGAAAGTTGAGATTAAGCTCATTCCAAAGGGCACAGAATTTTTTAGGGGGCTTGGGGGGTGATGTGCATTTTATTGCTAATAAGGTTAATTACCTCTTCCCATGTAAATCCCTCCTCGATACTTACTTTTTCAAAAAAATGTTTTAGGTCTTAAAAATGATCTAAATTAAAAAATCGCCTCAATCCGCTCTAGACAGAAAGGTTATTTTTGAGAATATGCTACTCATTTTTGTTTAATTTATTCTAGTGACCCGTTCTCCGGCGGGTCCGTCCACCCCTCCTTCATATAAACAAAAGTTAATGGGTACCTATTTTGAAGGTATGAAAGGTATGCAATGCAATAATATATTCATATCGCATCAGAAACTTACGTATAGTTAGAGGAATTATTACAATTTTTCACAGTATTACAAAATATGTATGATTTTATTACCCGATTAAAAGCAATACTTTATTTATCGCTAGAGGCTTTAATTTTGCAATAGTCAATGTCATAATGTACTAATGTTCATACAACAAATTCATTAAGGTGCATTATGCACGTAAAATAAACCATTATTTTTGTGGGAAGTATATGGTGCGCAGGATGGCTTTTATCAAGATAAATCTTTTTCATAAAGCGGAAAACTATATTGCAACACATTATATTATTATTGAAGTTCTGTGTTCAATACATATTAAGGCAGTTTTCATCCGTTTATACAATGATTTTTTAATTTTTTACTATGGTTCCTAAAAATTAATTTTATATTGAAAATTGAAACATCTCATCTTTGGGTTGTTGTACAAGTAATGTAAATTCTGGGAAAGGAAAGCAAGTGAACAAAATCCATTCGCCGCGAAAACTAAAGGTTGTATTTTTCCAGCTGACTAATGACTTCAGCGAAATGAGAGAATTATTTTATTTAAAGTTAAAAAAATTATAAGATTATTAACTAACAGCTAATTATGCACCACGGAAATACAAAGGTTAGCATTACTTTTATTGTATCACTTACATATTTATTATATTCACATTTTTTTAACAAGTTGATTTGATAAGTATAACAATTATAAGCTAAAGAATTAAAGTTATGTGATACTAATTTCTCATGTATGTTGAAAAGAATGTTTAATTTTACTGTTTGTCAGCCAGAATCTGGTGGAGGATCATCTGGAGGATCTGAATCAACTTCCTTCCTGACACCTGTCTCCTGGTTTATTTCCTGTTTCCATTCCAATTTTCCAACATTGCTGTCAACATATTATTATGACGTGACGACGTGACATATTTTATGATTGCTCGTCTTCAATTTTATTGATGTTTTCTTCGTTTACAAGTAAAAAGGTAATATATTAATTAATCAGCATCTACAACAATTACACATTTAACGTTCGAAAACAAACTGTCTAAGTATTTCTTATTTCCGGTAACGAATAGTGTGAACAGCAAAGGAAAACGCATCTGTAGTTACTTGATTGATATTTACATTTCAGGATTCAAAAAAAAATCAGTGAAAATGTCAGCTGAGAGTTTCGCTAAACCAACGTGTGTGCTATGTTACGGTACTAATTTCCAACGAAAAATCCTACAATCGAGGCAAGAGCTGATAACTCAACAAACTCTATCAAATTGCATAAAACATATTCCAAGTGATATACTCCAACCGGATAATTTGGTATTCTACAATGATGAGGTCTTTTGCACCGAATGTCACACCAAAATATGGGATCTTTCAAAACTTACTATGGAGCTGGAAGGAATACAAAAGAAAATTGACGAGTTGGTGAACAACATAACAATTTATGTTACAAATCAGAGAGAAGAACAAAATAGTGGTAGAATTTCAAAATACAATAATTTGGAGAGTTGGGGGACCAATTTCCAAAATAGTGCACTGGTCGCTGCGCCTAATGTAACCACAAATACTACTACGGAACATTTGGGCTTAGACACACTTGTCATGGGCAATAATCCAGCTACAAGATATTTTGGAAGAGACTATGACGATGAAGATGTTGGAAACTATCCGGATGGGCAAGTTATCTCTCGTTCGGAGATTTCAACAGATAATGATGTACTCAGTAAGTTAATCTTCCAAAGTATATTTAATTTGTTATATTGTATTATGTTTAATGTGTAGTCCGAACCCCGGTAAATGTAAATGGTGCTTAAACAATTTATATATCTTTTTCAAAATCAAATGCATCATTTATGTGTTTACACAGAAATCAGTTATTCAGTTTTCAAATTGGGTCGTTCAGAGAAACCACAAAAAATACTTTTCACAACCCATTTCGTAATGTTTTACAAAATATTTCTTTAAATGAGATTTCACTATTGGGCGTCTATCAAAGAACAAATTAGTTTCATTCATAAGTTACAGAAACTTATTTGCATGTATTTGATGTCTAAATTGCCTATGCGGTCTCCGTTCCCTATTTAGACATAATATATTTTGTCTACGACTACATCGTATATTATTTTGGCGTTGGTTCAGTTTTTTAAAGCTCTGATATGGCTATGTGACCTCCAGGTTCAACTGCAAATTCCAAAGAATCGACAAATACCAAATCAAATCAACCAAAACTTCAAGGAAGCAAATCCGGTGGTGAATGTGAAACATGTCATAAAAATTTTTGGCGAATGGACATTTTACAAAAGCACAAGTGTGGGGATTCAACTTCTGAGTGTGATGTTTGTGGATTCTCATTTTTCAGTTCGGCCACGCTAAAACTTCACACTCGATCCCATACCGGAGAGAAGCCATACAAGTGTGAAACTTGCGGCAAATCGTTTTCAATCAAGGTGAATTTAAGGCATCATATAAACATTCACACCGGAAAAAAACCGTTCGAGTGCAAAATTTGTCAAAAACGTTTTGCGAATTCCTCCAACTACATTAAACACAAGGTGACGCATGGAGACCAAGTCCGACTAAACTGTGACGTCTGCCCTAAAAGTTTTACAACTCGTAAGGCCTTAAGTATCCATCTGTTGACACAT
The DNA here is from genome assembly GCA_034694165.1 of Tomocerus mixtus. Lineage (NCBI taxonomy): Eukaryota > Metazoa > Arthropoda > Collembola > Entomobryomorpha > Tomoceridae > Tomocerus > Tomocerus mixtus. Next base: position 22,905 of record JAQFYC010001332.1, on the reverse strand, counting down.
TCAGATGCAACGTCTTATAGATGTGATTTGTGTAGCAAAGTGCTTTCATCTCCACGCGCTCTATCACGTCACAAAAGGAGTCACTTTGGGGAAAAGCGATTTAAATGTAATGAGTGTGAGAAAGAATTTGCAAGTAATCATAATTTAAAGGGCCACACTTTGATGATTCATAGAGGAGAGAACAAACCATTTGGATGTAAGGATTGCGAACGGACGTTTTGGAAAGCGTATGAACTAAAGACACACGAATTGAGACATAAAAATATTAAGTTTCAGTGTGAAGGCTGTGGAAAATCATATCTCAGTTCGAAAAACTTGCAAAGACACCAGAAACATCAATGTAATCCAAAACCAGATTTCTGGTCGATATGTGATCTTTGTGGAAAGAGTATAGTGGCACATAATCTTAAAAAACATATTCGGCGTGTCCACGAAAACTACCATCCATTTAAATGCGATGTTTGCCACTGTAAATATAAAGAGAAGACAGCTTTTGCTCGTCACAATACCAGATATTGTCACATCTGCCACAAAATGTTCACTAGCCAGGAGGGACTGTTGGCCCATCAAACCGGAAAACATACAGTAAACTCTAACAACTTATATTCCGAGGAATCATCCGACGGGGAGTCAAACACTAATACAGTGAGAATAAACAAACGAACTCAAAAATTTAAAAGGAAAAACCAAAATAGTAACGAAGACAGCTCTTCCGACGAATCAATAGACCAAATAGTAAGTGTCAAAGGTTTTGTTTCTGATTCTGATACCAAACAAGCAGCATCACAAGATTTTGAAGTTAAAATAGAAATAAAATCTGAAAATGAATTTTCTGAAATAGAAGATTGGTGATTGGTTAAACAATTGAAAAGGATTGCAGAAGTAGAAGTAATGAGTATGTACGACATATTTATTAATATATTATATCCCAATGACAATTCACATTTGGTTAGAATATTAAGTAGTAATGTATAATGGATTATTGTAAAAGTCACGCTTGTGCATTGTAATGACTTTTGACAAGAGAGAGGTTATTACAGCCACCTACCGTTTATAATGTAATTAATAATAATATGATCTTATCTTAAATCTTAATTACTATAATATTTACGGAGAAAATTTTATAATTTTGTCGCTTTTGTCAATTTTTTATGCTAAGCATCTGTCATACAATGCAAAAGGAGTAAAAAAAATTATTTATGAAAGAATACATTTATTATAAATTTATATTACTGTATATTTGCACACAAACATTTTTATTGGGGTACACCAATGGGCACAGCTTAAAAGAGGGTACACTGACATTAGAATAGCGTAAATTGAGCTGCCAATAGATGTATTGTGCGGGCCCTCTTTTTGCTAATTGTCCTGTGTATATATTCTCGACTGTAACACAGGACAGGTAGCAAAAAGAGGGAATGCACAAATCATCTATTGAAATTTATGTAACTTGTTTTTGGGCGGGCGGAGACTTTTTCTCCTAGTAATTATCATACATAATTGTATACAATAAATAGTATTATTTTGATACTGTGAAATTTATTTGTATAGTTGTCGCACTGGCATAAAATGTTAACTAAATGCAGAACCACGCTCAAAGCTTGTTGTCAACTTCAAATAAAGGTCCTATTGTGGAAAAGAAAAGTGTTTTTAAGATCATTTGTAACTTTTCTTTATTTTTGAAATTGTTTCGCAATTTTTAGAATTTCAAAGTGTTGGCATAACATACATTATTTTTATTTGAAAACCAGCTTTAAGTGTGACCCTGCATCATTCTTGAAGTCTCTACTATCATGCCCGAGTTGTCGGTAACCTATCACAAGCTTTTTGGTCGTTCCCCAACCAATCTCACCAATGCATTGGGGGACGATTTGCAATATGTAGGTCTATTGCAACACATTCAACATTATATTGAAGTTCTGTGTTCAATACATGTAAAGCCAGTTTTCATCCTTTTATACAATGATTTTGTACTATGGTTCCTAAAAATTAATTGTATACGCCTTCCATATGATAAGAAAGCCCCAGAGACAATTCATTGAGCAAAATAGAATATCAAATATTTTAACTTACAAACATTAATTTGAATTATAATTTATTTAATTATAAGTTGAAGGTACCTATACTATGCACCTTATATTTGTTTCTGTTTACGTAGTTATTTTATGTAAATTGAAATTAGTGAGGTATATTTATATTGTGAATTAAAACATGATACAGATTATTTAAGTTCAATTGAAAGTAAAACTGTAGTAACATGATCTAAAATGTAGAATAAATAATTCGATTTTGTTCCCCTGCGTAAGTAGAAGAAATGGCCAATTGATATCCCCAAAGGGCGAAGCGCTTCCAATTGCTTTTTCAAGATTTTATCTCTGATCACTAGTTTCCAACGCTTCGCAAAATTAGTAGATATCTCATACAACATGCCCACAGCGTGTTAGCAAGGCATCGGTAAGAATTATAACTGCCAACGTTTCATAAGGGGCACAGAAATAAAGAGGAAATCCAAGTATATGGAACGCTTTAATTGTGGTCAAAGCGCCAATTATAATAATAATAGCAAATACACCAAGAAAAATGGGAGTACAATAAAAAACCATTTTGTTGAATATCTGGCTCATGAGTTGCAAAATCGTAAACATATTTTTTGAAACTCTACATTTTTACTGATATTTAATAATCGTTTTCCTGGAAGGCTTTGGCTTTTAAAGCTTATATTTGTTAACCAAAAGTATGTTGTGTGAATGTATATAAGAGAAATGTTAGAAAATAGTGAATGGCCATAAAAGCTATTGTGACTAAATATAAATGAACTGTGCAAACTAGCACAAATAGAAGGTAGTTCATGCGTACTCCCAAAATTTTAAATATCCAGAAGAAGCATGTAGATCGCTTAATGTAACAATAACAGATCCAATAGGAAAGCAGAAAATGGACAAGAAAACCATTGTATTTATTGAGCGACTAAATTGTTTTATAATAATGTTTGATTCAACATCTGCTGCCTCTTTTGCAAACGTTCCTGAAAATGGAATCAATAATTGTTGTTAGAAACGAGATTATTTTACTAAAAACACGAAATAACGAAATGCATACTTACTTCGAGCTATTTGATCATATCGTAGCATGTTTGTCCACAATAGTGAAATATCATGAATATGAATGTACCAGGTAACGTAAACTGCAAAGCTGGAAACTCCAAATAGAAAGCCTGTCAGAAACAATACCATTTGTGGAATATTGAGAAATGGTTTTTCTAAAAATATTTGAGACAACAGTACTACCCCGGAGTAAATAATCCCGATGAATATTGATATTATGCCCAAAATGGTGCAACGCTTCTTATTATTTTGGTTCGTTGGGATAAAAATATTTTTTTCTTCATTGTAGTCTAAAAATCCGAACTTTAGAAAGTCGCTTAGCTTAAAGTAGAAACTGATAGCTTCCCGCATATCCTTTGTTGTCATTTTAAAAATATTATTTTTTAATCTTCTTGCGTATTTATTCTATATCAACAATACGCTTCCAAACGTTCTACTGCTCCAAACGTTTGTTCTGAACATCGGTTACTGAAAAAGATAGCTAACTTCTCCATAAAAATATTTTGCAATAGTGAGAATGGTTGCAATATTGATTTTGAAACTGGTTTTGTTTCAAATGAATAATTCTTAAGAAATTACTATAGTTAACATCGGGGTTGTTACGTATACCCAAGATACAGATTCCTTCTTCATAATTATGTACTACGCTGTATTGTGTTCCCAGGAAAGCAGCAAAATGTGTAGTTAGGTGAGTTATATACAGTTGCAACATGACAACGTTTGATTTTTCAACTGATAAGAAGCAACGCTAAAGTTCCCGAGAAAACAACCCTTTCAGTAAATATCACTTACATACTAATATTTTACAACGTTGGCAGCACACTTATGAGACTTTGCAAGAAGTGTTGAAATACTACTTGCAAAATATAGTAGCAAGGTTAAAGATGGACTTTACGGAAACTGTGTTTTTGGAATTATGGTTCCTGAATTAAAATTGTGCAAACATATATAATGCTTCCGTATACAGTTTACCTCCTTCGGCAAAGTTGCTGTTTAATAGTATGCTATTAAAATGTAACATTATATTATATAATATAACATTATATTAAACAAATAAATGTACTTTTTATTAATTATTGAATATTAATAATATTATACCGTTTAACGTGTTTTAGGTAGTATTTTTATTATAGCACTGAAGCAAATATATAGCGTACCATAACGATAACGATTACACCGAAAATTTTACAATTTTGTCAATTATTTATGTTAGACATATTTGTCTTACAATGCAAAAAGAGTAAAAAATATTTATTTATGAAATAATACATTTGTAGATTTATATTAATATTTATTTCCACACAAACATTTTTATTGGGGTACACTGACATTAGGCTAGTGTAAATTGAACTGACAATTGAAATTTTTGTAGTGTGAACAACCATATTATGTAACATGTTTTTGGGCGGAACGGAGACTTTTGCTCAATGAAACCAGTCATTCAGGACTCAAGTCTTTATTTTTCATATTACAATACACCTTTCAATAACTAAAGTTTATATATATATAGCCAAACTAACCATATATAATTGTATACATTAAATAGTATTATTTTGATATTGCGTAATTTATCTGTAGTAGTCGCACTGGCATTAAATTGTTAACTTCATAAGTTTTTACAATTTTCTAAATTAAAAGTTTAGCAGCAATATCAATACGACTAATAATAGATTTCTAAACATACACAATCAGAAAAATTGGTTTTATTTAATTTACTGGTGTTTACTTAATTATTGGTCTTGCAGCTCAATAATTTTAAAATTAGACAGAAACTTACTCGATTGGTCAACCTTTTTGAAATCGTTGCATGAAAAATCGAGGGTTGCAACAACATTATACATTGACTTTTCCTTATCGTAGTAATCACCGACATTGTAATACCTTACCACATTCATGCTACCTTCGTCTGCACCCATAATTTCATTAAATAAAGTTACAAACCCACTTTCATGGGAGAAAAACACACTCCACAATCCAAACTGCTGTTTTTGTAAATTAAAATTAGGATGAGGTTCATTAACCTGAAGTAGTATATCTAAATCGTGAAGGTTGATTTTGTTAGTCTTTTCATACATTTTTGGAATAAGAGCCCCCGGGACTCGGGCACCTACTTCTAAAAATGTCAATTCATTGTTTTTTGTCCGAAATACTTCCGAATGGAAAATTCCACTTTCAGCGCCTAAAACACGGATGGCCTTTGTACAAAAAGAAATAATATCTTGCGCAATATTGGAACACACAGCCGTACTACTCCCGATGTTGTTAAGCTTACTCTCCTGGCCCATAAATGCTTGAAAATAAAGTGCACATTCCGCAAAAACCGGAGTAGACTCATGCATGGCTAAACCAATATCACAATGGTACAATTCTCCGTCCAAAAATTCTTCCGCCTCGTGATCCAAACTTTTATCTAATCCGGACATGATTTGGACAAACTCATTATAATCTCCCACTTTGTAGACCCCAAACCCCCCTCCTGAATTGGTCGGCTTAATAACAAATGGGGATTTTAGCTCTGTCTCAAAAAATTGATAGGTTTCCAAACTTGTTGGTAAAGATTTTTCCACCGGGAGATATTTTGGGACTTTGATGTTGCCATTTTTAAGGCAGTTTTTCATTGCAATTTTGTCTCTAAAATTCAACGCCTTTTCAAGACGCATTCCATTGGTAAGGGAGAAAGAATTTCGCAATTCAGCCGCAACATACACATTTCCTTCGTTTGAAGACACAATATAAACACTTTGCGAATTATAACGCATATCTCGTTCTACCAATTCTGCCTCGATAGCGTCTCGACAGGATTCAAAGTCAAGCTCACTAAGATGCCCAATAATATTTCCTTCAGGAATTTCCAAAACCTTTGCAAATTGTTCCCCAAGCTTTTCCTTAAATTGGTCCGTACTACTTTTATCAACTATTGCAATTAATTCATGTCCTTGTAGCAATCGAGATATTTCAGAACCCTGGACGTTTGAACTAATGAGAACAAATACCAATTTTGTAGAACTGTATTCTTTAACCTTTGCAACTAAATCCGATCTGTGTGACGAATTCCTAAGGATTGATCCGTGGTCTCCTGGAATGGTCTCTATAACTAAATGTGCACAATGTGCCTGCCATGATGTATAAAGTATTGGGTCTGACATTGTAGGAAGGTATTGAACGATTTCCAAATGTGTATTTGATCTGTCCTCAAGTTTGGATACTAATTCATAGTTTGTTATTGCCTTAAGTTCAGCAATTGCAGTTTTGCAATACTTTTCTTTACTAGATGCGTCAAGTGTATTGTACAAGTGTTTCTCGGGAGGATTTATGAGTTCAAAAACATCAGATTCCTTGGGAATACTGATTGTAGCAGATTCAGACTTGCTGGGGAATGGGGTATCAAACATCAAAATACTTTTAACTGTTTTTCCTAATTTGTGAAGCTGCCTGCTCATTTCAAAGGCAACAAGACCCCCAAAGGACCAACCCCCTAGGATATACGGAGAATGTATGTTCAAATTCAATAGTGTCTTGACATATCGTTCTGCCATCGTTTCTACCGTCGTGTCTAATCCTGAATCAGTAAACAAATTGTGATATTCTAGGGCAACTACTGGTTGATCTGAACCTAATTCCTCTGCAATCTGTGAATATGCAAAAGCTGAATCTCGTCCTGGATGCACTAAGATAATAGGGCGTTTCTTTCCTTTGGAATTAAACATGATGTATTCATTTCGCTTTGGATGCTCGCATTCTTTCATTTCTAGTAATACTTTGGCCTGTTCTGTGATGGTTTGGTGTTCAAATATCCAGGCAACGTTAATCTTGCAATCAAATGCCTCATTTATCATCAAAGCCAGCTTTAATGCGTTCAAAGAACTACCCCCGGATTTAAAAAATCCAGTATTTAGAGAAACTGATGTTTTCAGAACTTCCTGCCACAGACTCATTAGTTTGTATTCATACTCATTAAAAGGAGTGACTCTCAAATCGCAAGAGGAATTAATTATCTCCGTTTTAGAGCTCAATAGTTTATTCAGCAACCTAGAGTCAATCTTTCCGTTGTCAGTTAAGGGCCATGTCTCCATAATATGAATTCGATGTGGTATCATATATTTTGGTAGCTGAGAAGAAATGAAATGCAAAATATTGTCTGCTAAAAAATTTGACTTGTCTTTAGAAGCCTTCAACTGGGACGCATCTTCCACAAAAAGTTGATCTTTTGATATTTTGCCCCCAAACAAAATGTGTACTTGAGTTTGGCAACCCAAATCAACGCCTTGAACAGAGCCAACTGGGCAAAACCCGAAATTATGTTCTTTAGCTGCCAACATGAGTTGGTGTCCCCAGTACCCACAACTAATTTGCATATTTCGGGTATTTGTGGCTGTTGGACTTGGACTTGTAAAAATTACCCCCACAGACGCGTCCCCGAAAAGCATTGCAGCGTCTCCTGATGGTACAATTGTAGGTGTTTTATCGGAACAAGGAACTACGGAAATATTTCCACCATCCCATTTCAACCAAGTGTCAACAAAATTAGCACCACTATTTTTTGTGAAAATGTATGTGTCAATTGGTGGTAACAAGTCTTTGATACATTGGCCATCCTTGGACAAACTAAATGTAACCAAAACTTTGTCGTTTTTCAATAACCCTAAATCTCGATGTAACTCAATCGCGATCTCAGGCAAGGTAATACAATCCCCATTAAAGATTTGATTGTCAATAATTCGGGGAAACGCTCCTAAAAGATAACCTACATTTAGCCACATTAAAGTATCGGAAGATTCTTTGAAAATTGGTTCTAATGCAGAATAAACACCAACTAAAATTAATTTAACCTTAGAATGTGAAAACACACATTGTCGAATTAAACACACCTGATGTTTTACAGGGTCATAATAATAATATCCGGATGCTAAACCCTCGACTGAGTTTTCTCCAATTTCTAAATAGACTTGTACAGGATAAAGATTTCCTGCCGATGCGTAGGTATACTTTGGAAGTTGGAAAGTGGAATCCCTCAACTGAGCTAATGGAGACAGAAATCTTCCTAAGAGGTCTAAATTTAATTGGGTCAACGGTGTACCACCAGCTTGTTCTTCATTATGGGATATTGCTTTGACAAAATTTGAGATCTCCGTTAATGATATCCTTTCTGATTGAAAAGAGCGATAGCTTTTCCTGCAAATGTAATCCTGCTTTACTTGTATCCTAGGCTCGAGAAGAATCGAAGGTAAAATTGGTAAATTTTTACGAAGACCTGGTTGGGAAACCTTAAATTCAAATAGTTGTTCGAAATTGTCATCTACTGACAAATTATCTTCTGACAATACACATACCCCAATATGAGGAACCTCTTCTACATTTACTATGCTTACATGCGCATCTGTAACAAGATAGTGTTTCATCAATGCAGACCGTATCTCCCCTAATTCAATTCTATACCCGTTAACTTTTACTTGTTCGTCCTCACGGCCTAAAAATTCAATGCAGCCGTTTGGTAGATACATACCGTAGTCCCCTGTTTTATAAAATCTTTCTCCTGTAACAGCGTGGACAATGAAACTTGCATTTGTTCTAGAATCATCTCTCCAATAACCAATAGCGAGACCAAGTCCAGCAATAAACAATTGCCCTTTCACCCATATAGGGCACAAATTCAAATTACAGTCCAAAACGTAAAACTTCTGATTCAGCATAGGTGTACCATAGGGAATTGTTATCCAGGTGGGAGACACGTCAGTAATAGGAAATGAAATAGACCAAATAGCAGCTTCAGTAGCTCCTCCAAGACTGAGTACATTCGTAAATTTTGCAAACCTTTTAATGGCATTGGGGAGTGTAAGGGGAATTCTATCTCCACTTAGCCACACCCATCGCAGTGATGTAAATTCAGTCGAATTACATTCTTTACTGTAAACTAGATAATCTGTAAGCATTTGAAGTAAGGCTGGGACAGTGTTCCAAAGTGTGATTTTGTTTTCCGTCATAAGGTGTACCCATGCTGAAGGTTCCCTTTTATCTGCAGAATTGGGTAACACAAGACAACCTCCTGCAGCAAGAATGCCAAATATATCGTAGACAGATAAATCGAAATGTAGATCAGATAAACCAAGAACTCGATCTTTTTCTGTGATGTTGCAGCGCTGATTCATATCAAGAATTGTATTAACTGCCGATTTGTGGCTAATTGACACCCCTTTTGGTACCCCTGTGGTTCCTGAAGTGAATATAACGTAAGCAACGTCATCTAAATTTGATTTAACCGGTTTGAATTCCTCTGCTGGGGTTTCAACTAATTTGTCAACCCAAATGCAGTGTTTACTAATTTCATGGTCGATATTTGTTTCAGATGAGGACAGAGCCAAGACCTTTTTAATGCTACACATTTCTATAATAGTAAGTATCCGACTTTTTGGCCACTGAGGATCAATTGGTACATAAGCAGCTCCGGATGCCAAAATAGCTAATGTTGATACAACCTGATGGTAGCCTTTTTCTAGCAAAACTCCAATTAATTCATTTTTAACAACTCCCTGCTTTTTAATGAAATTTGACAGGTGAGCCACCATAGCTGCTAATTCACTGTAGGTAACAGAACGATTCGGTGTTATGATTGCCATAGACCCCTTTCTGGATTCAACTTGCCTGAAGAACAGTTCATGAAGGCAGCAGTAATCAAATTCGCGAAATGTAGAATTCACACCTTCAATTAACTCGACATGACCTTTGGGGAGCATCTGATGGGAATGCAAATCTAAATTTTGTTGTGACAATGACAAAATGCTACTTACGTACAAATTATGCATCGTAGCTATAAGTCCCTCCGGGAATACTCCTTCTAAGCAATCCCATTCGACAATTAATCCTCTCTGCTGATCATCATACACCTTACAATCAATCCATACCTGAGGCGTTTGAGTGATACAATGTGAAGTCTCAATGAACTGTTTTTTGAATATTTCAGATTTCTGAAATCTGCTGATATTAAGCATACTCGTGAACACAACAGGATACATTCCTTCAATATTCCTGTCTAGTTTCTTCGCAACTGATCTCTGGAATTCTAAAGCTGGATAAGCCTGGTGGTCTAAGTCATCGTGAAGCTGATCCTGGATTCTTTTTGTAAGCTCTACAAAAGTTGTATTTTCTGCCTGAGAAAGAATCTCTAGCAAAGTAATGCTCGTGAATTCTCCAATTAGTTTATTAATTTGTTCGTGAACAGGTGGTCTTCTAAATAGTGTTAGATTAATTGCAAAGTGCTTCGATGTGCTAAAGCGCATTAACACATTCGAATATGCTGCTAATAGTATACACGTTGGTGAAATATTGTATTGGTTTCCTAAGCGTTGCAAGGATTGGTATTGGCTGTGAGGAATTATAGCGACTTTACTTGCGAATTCAAGTTTTCTTTTGCACTCTAAATTTCTAACGCGTGGAAGATCAGGTCCGGGGGGAAAGGTCGCAACGCGTTTGTCATAATATTTTTTGGCTGATTCGTAGGATTCTGTGTTTTTTAGGTTTTCTGTCCATAATACATAATCCCTAAAACTAAAATCTAGTTCGGGTAACAATAATTCCGTATTGCTGTATAAGATACTCCATTCGTTGAAAAATGTGTCCAAGCTCATAGCATCCATGAACATACCGTCGAAACTTATGTGAATGATATCAAATCCTTCCAATCTCGTTACTCGTATATCGAATGTTGGAAAGGTATAAAGATTAAGAATCTGGTGGGACATTTGGTCTCGCGTAGTTTTAATTGCCTCCTTGCCTGTTTTCCCTGTTAAAGGTGTACTGTTCATTGGAATTTTATATCTGGGCACACTTGACAAGATTCTCTGCTTCCCATCGCAAGTTATTATGCAACGGAGCATTTCGTGGCGTGAAATTAGTTTGTCTAAACTTTGCTCTAGAAGATTAATATTTAGTTGTAAAAATTTCCATTCAAAATAGCAATGGGCAGCAGTTTTACCTAAACTACTGGATATTTGCCGACCAATCAAATACGCAACCTGCATATCAAGCAGTGGGAATGACTCAAACCTATTTTCTAAATCCCTACATAAAACTAGCGGTGCTGGTACTGATTTTGAATGAGAGCTCCTTATAATATTACCTAGAGATCTAATAGTGGGTGATCCAAAGAAAAGTTTCATGGGAATTCGTATATCCCAGGTTTGTTGAATTTTGTGAACTATTGTTATAGCTAACAACGAATGACCACCAATCCTAAAAAAATTATCTGTCATTCCGATGTTTTTGGCCTGGAGCTCCTTAGTACATAAATCTGTTAGCCATTGCTCAATGAAATCTTTTGGTTTCGCCTGATTTTGTGTTTTATTTGAAGACTTTTCAGATTGTAGCAGTAATTTTAGTTTGGGAAAATCCACTTTTCCATTGATTGTAAGGGGAATTTTTTGGACAGTAACAAATTGTTGGGGCACCATGAATTTAGGCAATATTTTTTCTGCCTCGCTAAATAAATCAATTGCATCGGTAGATGTTTTGAGGACAACAAAAGCTATTAAATTCGAATCCGCTTTATTCTCGCTTTGAGTAATCATAACTGCAACGTCGACGACGCCTTTTATTTTAAGGACTAGTTCTTTAACCTCCATTAACTCAATACGATGGCCTCGTATTTTAACTTGAGCGTCTACTCTTTTGTGATACCGCAAACTGCCATTAGCCAAAATAGATACATAATCCCCTGACCTATATAACCTTGTGATTTCTTCCTTGCTATTCATCTTTTCTCTAAGCAAATTCCCCAGTTGGGAGTCCATGGTCACGAACTTTTGGCTTGTTTCTACGTCTCTATTCAAATAACCTTTTGCTAACCCTATCCCTCCAATGTATAGCTCTCCCACAACCCACTTGGGTGCTAATTGTCGATTTTGATCAAGAACATAGCACGTCGTCCCTGTGATTGGTCTGCCAATAGGAATAAATCCCGGTTCCAGAATTCCTTTGGTGATGATTTGAGTGGATGTTATTGTACCATTTTCCGTGGGTCCATACGCATTTAGAACTATATCAGGCTGACCTTTCTCACTATTAAAAAGCTTCTGTACCATGGTAGCATTCGGTTCTTCTCCGCCTAGTATCAGTATTCTAAGATTTCGAAAAATATCAGGGCACACTTCAATTTTGGAATTAAATAGAGACGTTACCATTAGCATTATAGTGATACCCTCATTTACCACAATAGATTGGAATTTTTTGGTATCCAAAACACTTTCCTTGTCTACAGATACTAACCTTGCTCCTGAGAGCAGTGCTCCAAATATCTCAAAATTTGAAGCATCGAAACAAAGGGGTGCAATTTGGGCAATAGTGTCATCAGGAGTAAATCTGATATAATTGGTGTTCACTATCATTCGCATAATTGAGCGATGGGTAACGAGGACTCCTTTTGGAACACCAGTTGTCCCCGATGTGTAAACAATGGTACAAACACTATCCGAAACTATATCTCCGGGTACTATACAAGAATCATTATCCAATTTGGATATTAAATCTTCGAATCCAATAATGCATTCGGCACTGATACATTTCAATTTTTCTTTTTGTTCATCATTTAGTGGTCCAGCACCATCAAAAAGCAAAATAGTTGCCCTACAATCTTTAAGTATGTATTCTATTCGCTCACCAGGAAGATCACAGTCTAATACAACGTAAGCATTACCTGATTTAAGAACCCCGAGAATAAGACAAATAGAATTGAACCGATTTGTTGAAAAAATTGGGATATAGTGTGTTGTCAAATTATTATTTGAAGTTAATACGATCTTGGAAGCAATGCGGTCAGATAAAATATCTAATTCTTTATAATTCAGAGACCTGAATTCGCCTGTCAAAGCCACACGATCTTCAAACAATGCGACTTGCTCTCTAAACAGGTCCGACAAAGATTTATTGTCTTCACTGTACTCTAAGTTATGAATATCATGAGAAAGCATCACCAAACTTCCATTTTCCGCAGCTTCAGATACAGGAATTTCATTCAGCGGTTCTCCAATTTTAGTGGAAATGCATTGTGCGTGGTAAAGAAATGATTCTGTCAAATCCTGAATGAAATCTTGGTGAAACACATCAGAATAGTATTCCAAGTCACATTCAATAGTCTGGCTATTTTGGTTTTCTTTAAAGATGAATGTTAATTCAAACTTTGTCTTCAATGTTGGAATGTCAATTTCCTCGGTAACTATGTCAGTCATTTGCAAATCAAAGTTGCTCTGAATATTCTGCAATGTTAGCATAACCTGCAACAAAGGAGTTCTGCTTAGATCTCTATCTATCTTCAGGAAATCGACAACCGCTTCAAATGGACAATGCTGGTGGAGGAATGACTCTATCACTGTTGTTGATATTTGTTGCAACAATTCTGCAAAAGACATTTTTTCCTTCAAAAGACTAATTCGATGGACAACAGTATTTACAAAGAAACCTGCCAGTGTTTCCAGCTCGGGATTAAAACGGCTGCTAACTGGAGAACCTATGCAAATATCATTCTGACCTGAATACCTTGAGAGCAAGGATGATGTAATCCCTAATAAGACGCAGTATAAAGTTGTTTCCGATTTCATTCCTATTTCTTTAAGCTTAGCAGTCAGTTCGGCATTAATTATAAACTTGGTTTTCCCTCCATTGTTTGTAAATACTTTTGGCCATGGTTTCTGTGTTGGCAGTTCAAGTGTCTCACTACCCGAAAGTCTATTTTTCCAGTATTCAAGCGAGCTGTTTAAATTATTATTGGTTTTGTCATTCGACTGCCAAATTGCAAAATCTTTATACTGCAGCTTTAATTTTGGTAAATGCATTTCTACATTACCTTTTCTGTATTCGTTGTAAAAATGAGATAGTTCACCAGCCAAGATGCCCATAGACCATCCATCGCTAATTATGTGATGTTGAATAAAAACAAGGAACGTAGTATTCTCGCCTAACTCAATAAGCAATACTTTGAATAGAAATCCATTGGCGAAATCAAACGCCTCGTTCATTTCTCTTTGCACTGTAGATATAACATTGGACTCTTTTTCACATTGTATAACAGGGATACTAACAGCATCAGCCTCGTGAACCTCCTGACGGGGTTTTCCTTCCCCATTGATATAAAATCGCGTTCGAAGAATGCTATGGCGGTTAGTTACATGTGCAAATGCAAACTTTAATGCATCCTTGTCTAATACCCCATTCATTTTAACTGTGACCGGAATATTATACTCACAGGAGTTGGGATTCAACTGGTGAAGAAAAAAGAGTCTTTTCTGAGAATAAGTTAAGGGAATGTTAGTTAAGGTAGTTGTGGCCTCGATAGAATTCATCTTCAGATCTAAATCTGACAGAAGTTGAGCTTTGAGAAAGCATAAAAGTTTTTCCAGATCCGCATTCTGAAGAATATCTCTGATGGTAAGTTCTCTGTTGAATCGTGAACGTAGCCGAGCAAGAATTTTAACAGCAGAAATTGAGTCCCCTCCTAAGCGAAATAAATTGTCGTTCAAACTACAGTCACTGATATCAAGAACATACCTCACTATATTGAGTAGGAATCCGGCTATTTCATCGGACTCAATGCATTTGATGACTGCGACTGCACTATTGCAATGGGATTCTAACAACAATTTTTCTAAGGCTTTCTGGTCAACTTTTCCATTGGTTGTTAGTGGCAGTACCTCAATAATTGCTAACCTATTAGGCAGCATATAATTTGGCAACTGACTAGAAAGAAATCGAAGTACGTCATCTACTAAAAACGTAGATTTTTCTTTTGATACCTTTAGTTGGGATGAATTTTCCGAAAATAACTGATTTTGCGATATTTTACCACCGAATAGTGCGTGAAGGCTAATCTGGTCACCTATGGCAATTCCATCCATATTTCCTACAGGGCAAAACCCTAGATTGTGTTCAGTAGCTGCCAACATCAATTTGTGACTAAAATAGCCACTACTTATTTGACATTCTCTGAGGTTATCTGATGTTCTTGTTGTAAATATGACACCGGCTGTGCAATCCCCAAATAGAAAAGCAGTGTCTCCAGATGCTTCTACTCTACAGTGTTTTTGTACCTCATGAATTATAGATGTATTTTGATTTTCATACTTACTCCAAGTGTCCACTGATTTAGCCCCACATTTTTTAACGAAAACGTGTGCATCTATTGGGGAAACCAATTCTTGGAGCATTTGTCCATTTTTACTCCACTGTAAAGAAATTAAAACTTTTTCGTCTTCTTTCAATCCTAAATCGTTTTGCAATTCTATAGCATCTTTAGGAAACTCAATGCTCTTCCAATTGAAGCCTTCTTGGCCAATTAAACATGGCAAAGCTCCTAAAAGATACCCTACATTTAGCCACATTAATGTCTCCGAAAATTCCTTGTAAATCGGTTCTAATGCTGAATAAACCCCAACAAAAATCATATTGACCGTAGAATGGGGAAATGCGCGTTGGTGAATTAGACAAAGTTGGTGTTTTACTGGATCGTAATAATAGTAACCAGATAATAGGCCATCAATTGATTTTTCTCCAATTTCTAAATAGACTTGTACAGGATAAAGATTTCCTGCTGATGCGTATGAGTACTTTGGGAGTTGGAAAGTGGAATCTCTCAACTGAGCTAAAGGTGACAGTAAATTCCCTAACAGTTCTAAATTTAAGCGAGTTAATGAAGTGACCTTTTCTCGTATGGTGGACATTTCCTCTAAAAGGTTTGACATATCCGATAATCGAATCTCTTCGGATTGAAAAGCACGGTAGCTTTTCCTGCAAATGTAATCCTTTTTGGATTGTGTATTGAGCTCTAGAGGAATCGTGTGTTGAAACGGTACATTTTTTCTCAGACCTGGCTGGGAAAATTTAAATTGGTACAATTGCTCAACATCCCCATCTACTACCAAATTATCCTCAGGTAATACACATGCACCAATTTGGGCAACACCTTTAACATTTATTATGCTTACGTGTGCATCAGCGACGAGATAATGTTTCATCAGTGCCGATTTTACTTCCCCTAGTTCAATTCTGTAGCCATTTATCTTAACTTGTTCGTCCTCGCGGCCTAAAAACTCGATACTACCGTCCAACATATACTTACCGTAATCCCCAGTCCTATAAAGTCTTTCTCCTGTAACGGGATGGACAATGAAACTAGCATTTGTTCTGGATTTATCCCCCCAATACCCAATGGCTAGCCCGACGCCAGCGATAAACAATTCCCCTTTCACCCATATGGGACATAAATTCAAATTGTTATCCAGAACATAAAACTTTTGATTTAGTAATGGTTTTCCGTACGGAATCGTTTTCCAATGCGCGGAAATATTGTTTATTGGATAACCAATTGACCAAATAGCAGCCTCAGTAGCCCCTCCAAGGCTGAGGACATTGGCAGATTTTGCAATCCCTTTAATTGTATTTGGAAGCGTTAGGGGAATTTTATCACCACTTAGCCACACCCACCGCAACAAAGGAAATTCAGTTGTGTTTTCATCTTTATTGGTAAGAAGATAATCAGTGAGCATTTGCAGAAGAGCAGGAACGGTGTTCCAAAGAGTAACGTTGTGTTCTATCATAAGACGAATCCATTTAGCTGGTTCCCTTTTATCTTTTGAATTTGGTAATACTAAACAACCCCCTACAGCTAGAATTCCAAAAATATCATAGACAGACAAGTCGAAATGTAGTTCTGATAATCCAAGAACCCTATCATTTTCTGCTATAGCCCATCGCTGGTTCATATCTAAGATTGTATTGACCGCAGACTTGTGACTAACAGCAACCCCTTTTGGGACACCCGTTGTTCCCGAAGTAAAAATTACGTAAGCAACGTCATTTAAATTTGGCTCAGCATAGAAGAATGTATTACTGCTGATTTTTAAAGGCTTTTCAGTAAAGATGTCAATTTCGACACACTTTTTGCTGTTGAAAATGTCAAAATCTTTCCAACAAGCTACATTTGAGATCGTCAACACAGTAGCTATGTTACATTGCTCGATGATTGTTAGTATCCTATCTTTTGGCCATTGGGGATCAAGTGGGACGTAAGCAGCCCCGGCTGACAAAATTGCCAAAGTGGACAAAACCTGCTCGTATCCTTTTTCTAGCAATATTCCTACCAACTGATTTTTCTGGACCCCGTTGTCGATAAGGTACTGTGACAATGCAACCACCATGTCTGCCATTTCTTCATAAGTAATTGTACGCTCTGGTGTTATTACTGCGCATGCATTTGCCCTTGAAATTGTTTGCTTGAAAAACAGCTGATGAAGAGCACAGTATTCGAAATCGTGGTGTGTGTTATTTGTCTCTGCTATCAATTTAGAATGTGATTCTGGGATCAACTGACTTGGAAACAATTTAAGTTCTTGTTCAGATAACGCAATAATGCTGCCAATAAATAATTCATGCATGGTCTGTACCATTCCCTTAGGAAAAATATCATCTAAATAATCCCATTCTATCACTAACCCCCTTTGATCTTCGTACACTTTGCAATCAATCCATACCTGAGGTGTTTGTGTAATATGGAAAGTTGTGTCTAAATATTTCTCATCAAATAGATTTTTGAAATCCCTGTCTATTTTTAGCAAGTTTGTAAACACTACAGGATACATAGGTCGTTCTACTTTCCCTAATTTGGCTGTTAAGCGTCGCTGAAGGTCAACACCTGAAAAATGTCTGTGATCAAGATCTTGGATGAGTTGCTTCTGTGTAAGTCTAGCTCTCTCAGGAAATGGAATGATGCAATACTCCTGATTCTGATTAAATTCTAGAAGATTGGTTGATGTAAAATTGCCTACTAATTCACAAACCTGATCATTAATCGGGATGCGGTTATCTATTGTTAAATTCAAAGCAAATTTTTTGGAAGACGAGAAACTCGCAATAATATCCGCAAAAGCTGTTAACAAAACCGTGCTGTTCCACAAATTGTGTTGTTCTGCAAGTTCTTCAATAATTTTCCACTTTGCCCAGGGAATTGCTTTTACTTCTCTTTTAAATTGAGCCTTTTCGCTATTTGGACCATTGGCTAAAGGTAATTCTGGACCAGAAGGGAAATTGTCAATGCGATCCACCCAATATTTCTCATCTGACTCGTAAATATCCTTTCTTATTTCATTTAGTTGATGAATATACTGAGGAAAACTAAATGAAAGTGTCACCAAGTTCCCAATTGGGTTCTTATAAATAGTGCTCCAGTCTTTTAAAATTATCGCAAAACTGGAAGCATCAATGAACGTGCCATCCAAACTTAAATGCAAAATGTCGAAATCTTTTGTTCGAGTTACCCTTATATCAAAACATGGGAATTTTGATAAATCGAAGACTTGGTGGGACATCTCAAAGCGAATATGTTCTAAGTGAGAGTCGATCTCTTTTTTGTTACAGTGTGACAAATCATGAATTTGAATGATATATTTTGGTACGCTTTCCAAAACCGACTGGAATTCATTATTTAGAATTACACACCTCAACATATCATGTCGAGCAATGACTTGGTTTAAGCTATCTTCAAGCAGATAGACATTTAGTTCAGAAAATGACATTTCCAAATAATCATGTATAGGGACAGACTCATTATCCGATTTCTCCGACCCGCCAAACAGATATGCCAGTTGTAATGGCAATAGTGGAAACTTGTCTTTTGAAACTCCTGTAGTTGCATTAGAGGTGATATCAGCGGCAGAAATCGATTTTTCAAAATTTAAATCGATTTCCTCGGCTAAGTCTGCCACTACAGGGTGTTTTAATATTAACATTCCAGGAATTTGTTTCCCCAACTCAAAAGATAAAATTTGGGAGCATTGAAAAACAAGCAACGAATTTCCACCAAGTTCAAAGAAATTTGAATAGGGGTCTATGTCCCCTGCTTTTAGTACCCTGGTGTATACCTCTAGGATCGTTTTAATTGTGCCATTTTCAAAAATACCTTCGTGTGAACGGAAAGCTTTTTTGTCACCTGAGTTCTTCAGAGGCAACTTTTCAAGTAAATTCCTGTCCACCTTACCATTTGGAAGCTGGGGAAATTCTTCAAGAATTACAATTTGCGCTGGCATCATGTAATAAGGAAGAAAGTTTGAAATACATTTCCTAATGTCCGCTTCATCTAGAAAACCCCTACCAGTACAGTAAGCAACCAATACTGGGTTCTCTGAAATAAATTTTTGAACAACAGCGCATTTTTCAACAGATTCGTAAGCACTAATTACTCGTTCAATTTCAAGCAATTCTACACGGTGTCCCAAAATTTTTACCTGGTAATCTAATCTACCCTCGAAGAATAATTCATTTCCCTTCCCAATTCTTATTTGATCCCCAGTGTAGAAATAGGTTTCAGTCAAAGTACCCTTTCCCTGTAACTGAATAAATTTCTCGGTATTTACTCCATTGTTATAACAACTCAACATTCCATCTATTCTAACCGCAAGGACCCCAACGTCCCCCTCCTTTTCTAACGAAGCATAGTTTTCATTTAGAATATGGTATTGAATATGTGGTAGAATCTTACCAATTGCAACATACGATGTAGATTTGTTCTCAAGATCATATTTACCATTATAACGGTGGCTAGTTAAATTACCTGAAATCTCGGAAACACCGTATTGGTTGTATAAAGACACCTTAGGAAATGTAGCGAGCAACGCTTCAGCTGTGGTTTCATGAAGCGGCTCACCCACGCAAAATACTCTTTGGAGTACAATATTTGTGTGAACCATGTTCTGAGTGCGTTGTAAAAAGCTTACAAACCCTTTGAGAAGGTTGGGAACTATAAAAATATCAGTTGTGCAACTTGATTGCATCAAATTAACCCATTTGTCGATTTCACTCCGGCTGTTGGATGAGACGATGGTCAGTGATGCTCCGGTTGCTAAAGGCCATAGCAATTGACGTATTGACGGGTCGGAGTAGAACGGAATTAGTTGAAGAACATTCCCTTTGGGTATCGGTTTGTATTCTTCAACCATGAACAGAATGTTGTCATTAATTTCTCCCCAAACGTGTCTAATCCCCTTCGGTTTTCCAGTTGACCCTATTTCCAATAAAAATAATGAATAAGCAATGTTAGTTGATTTGCAAAAATTTAATTTTTAGAAAAGCTTAAGGTTCCATTATTAAATTAAATTGCGCAAAAAATGTACAAACTACAAAACTATACCAAGTTAATTGTGGAACTTGTTTAATTTACAAAATAAGTGCTGGATGACGCATTATTGACCCTTTATTAAATTTCATGAGTGTAGAAATATTTGAGAAATTGACAATTTCATATTGAAATTAATCCCTAAACGATTAACGTAAAGATCTTGTAATTTTACCTGATGTGTAGATCATGTAAGAAAAATCTTCTCTGCTGCGGTTCTCGAACAAATGCGAACCTAATTCATTTCCAAGTAAATTTTCCACGAGATGGAAGGTCGTCCCTGTACAATTCTCCGCAACATAAGAAGGAATATCAGTTACGCATAGCTTTATCCCGCTGTCTTTCATCATAAACTCGAATCGTTCTTTTGGCAAATGTGGATCTAAGATTATGAAGGGGATCCGCCGTGCAATGCAGCCCAGAATGCTCACAATTAGGTCATACGTACTATCGAATAAAAGACCAAGTGGTTCCTTGTGACTATCAAATGGACCCTCAATACGATTCACCAGTTTCAAAAAGTAGAAGCCATAACTCCACACCGCCGATGATAATGAACCATAAGTGATTATCGCATTGCCATGGATGATAGCTGGTTGGGTGGAATGCTTCTCGAAAGACTCGTTCAAATAATCAACTAGAAGTTTCTTTCTCTTCATTGTGTACACTTTTAAAGATGGAGACAAAGACCAGCTTCCTTAAAACCAAAATAATTAAATTAAAATTTGTCATGAAATGAAACCAGTGCGTAGTTTATGATATTTTTAGGAATCATTTAACAGCAACATAATATTTGAGTTCATTTGCATGAGGAAGTTCAGGTGACACAATAATAGCATCCTAAGCATTCAAAAGGCTTATATATTTTGTCACCTATAATTTATGCGCTTTGCCTGGAATTTTTACCAAGAATTTATTTATTAACCATGAAAATCAACTGCCATGAAAATGATATCCGCTTAATACATTATTCATTTCGCCTGGAATTAAGGTGGAAATGCAAACAATTTAATACATTTTCCATATAAAATATTTACTTGCCTAAGTTATGGACCATCATTCATTTTAGTTACATTGCCAAGAAATATTTGCAAGGTCACATTAATAATTATTCTATTTATTTATGACAATTCAAAAAATTTCGAAAATTTTTGCAAACGGTTTAATTTATAAAAAATCTTTAAATAATGATATTGTTTTATCGGTGGTAAAAGATTGAGCCCGAATATTACTTAACCTATTATTTTTTTTCTTTTTAGTAATTTTTCAAGATTTCTATTACATGTAAACTGAGTACTGTCTTTGTGCCTTTCGATGTGAAAGTCAGTGTACGATACAACATACAATTGTATTTATCTGTTCTAAAAATTTTCTGAAGTTATTTTTCAATTTTTATAATTATGTAGTAATATAGTTACCTTTTTGTGTTATTCAATGTTTGTTAAATAATATTGCAATTGTTGCCTATAGGCAATCGTCCTCAATTTGAGAAATATTGTAGCAATCGATGAAAGGATAGTAGAACAAATCGAAGCTAAATTAAGCTACTATAACACTTTCAAAGTGAAGAATGAAAATTTAATTGCTCCTCTATTTATACTATTAATAATATATCACTCAATCATAATTAGTATCTAGTGTCATCCCTTGTTTGAGTAGCTACACATACTTTTATAAGTATTATATTAATTACATAATGTATCCGCATAAGTTCCCCTGATGTACAAATACACATATTGTAGCTTCTGAATACCAGTTAATCAATTAAGATAGGTAGCTAATTATATTGTTATTGTAACACTGCAATATCCCAGTAACAGTATGTATTGGACAGCACCAGTAAAATGTAGAATTGTAGAAATGCGGTACTGGTGACGCATTTAAAATTAATAAGCCATCACGCCACACAAATAGGACAGGAAAAAAATGAGGATTTTCCATACCGCGTACTCCAATGTAATTGGAGTCAAAATGTGTCAAAAAATGTTTACGCGATAACGGTTCATCGAATTCCAAGAAACGACTTCAATCCATGTCAATTGAATCAGGTTTGCCAGATGTACTTAACAGTAACTAGTTAAACTAATAAAATGTAGTCGCGGAGGTATTTTAATTGTAAGAACTGATTAGCAATTACAATTTAAACCGTATTATACACATATTATGAAATTAAGGAGTTCATAATCAGATCACGAGAAGCGATCCGATCGCTACTATTTATTAACATATGCCCGGTTATTTATATTGTTAATTGCCTTATTATTTTACAATCAACCAGCTTTATCATTGCAAAATTGGAACACATTTACTCCACCACTAGTTAAACAAGACAGAACTACAATCATAATCTTTCATAAAGAACTTGCTTACTACATAAATAAACATTTTGGATACTGTTTTTGTAATGAATAAGATTATGGTAAAGGACATAAGTTGATTTATAGTACTTTTCGTAAAGCATTGACTTTTCCCCTTTTGAATATCCTTTTGGAGATCATTATAATATGTATGTAGTTAGGAGCAGGATTGAATTAAGCATGGCCGATTTAGTTTGTGCACCACATTTCATAATTTTGGAACCACAAGTGTGGATTTTGGCAATTACCCCTTCCCCAGATCCCCTTTCCAAAAAGAAATTCAAAATTTAAACGGCTC
>JAQFYC010001331.1:0-35921 GCA_034694165.1 Tomocerus mixtus | reverse complement strand
CGTACGTCACTAACAATCATGCCACTAGATGACAGACCGAGTCAATCTATTATGCACTTACTTGCTATGTTTTATTCCCTTCACTATTTGTATTGCTGATGCTGATGGTTCCGTACAGGCGCAGAGGCTATGAATATATTCAGATAACATTACAAACATATTTAGTTGTATGTTAGGAAAAACACGACATTCTGCTAATTTATGTCTGAAGTTATCTTACTAAAATTGATTGCGCTGATTTTGCCAAAATATAACTTTTGCCCTTGGTTATCCAACTTTTATGTTTATATTTAGCATAAATATTATCTGCACTATTTAAATCCTTATTTAGTTATCGCAATACATTGATGACAAATACAATATTTTACATTCGATATAAATATATACATTATACAATGTTCTGATTGTTGAACACACTCCAGTAATTTTATTAAGATCGGCTGAATTATAATATAATTCTTTCATTTCCGAATTATATTGAAGATAAAACATGACATAGCAAACTATTCTACCAATCTACAGGGTGGTGCATGCTATTAAGCATTAGGTGGCAGTTTACACGCAAATATACACTATGTAGGTACATAACCTAAAATTTCTGAATATTGTACCAGCCGAAGATACACAAATAGGAAACTATATTAAGACGATAGATTGCGGCCTTTTCCAGTTTATAAATTCAAACTTATTATTCACCACTAAAATATTTTTTATGATAGTAAAAAAAGATACAAAATGGTCACCGTTAAGAGATTTAGGACTTCCTTTTACAGAAATTGAGGATGAAAAGCCAAATCCAACATTTATTTTTGCAAGGTTTCAAAATTGCTATGCCGAAAATTTTGAATTAGTAATAAATAAATTTGTCGACAACGAGATATACAAAATCCATAGCCGTTTTGAATTTTGAGATACTGCTGTTTTAGTATTAAATTTTTTTAGAGCACACAGTTGATTGGTAAAAGTTTAAAAAATCGATTTTCTAAACTTTGCTAGACATATTTGCGTATCTGAATTTGCTCCCGGCTGATTTTAATTAAGTTTAATTGGATTTCATTAACATGAAATTTCGAATGGTATATTGGGTTACAACCCCAAGATCCACCCTGTATTACGTGAATATAGTATAGATATATATATAACTCGGCACGGCTGAATTGAGTTAAAAACTATGCATACTTACTTAGTTATGTAAATGAATGCAATCGTGAATGAATAATACATATGTTTCTTCCAGCCGAGCCTGGGTGTCGAGTGTGCCGGATATGCCCGATGCCGGAAATTCCCGCCAAATTTCTTTCCGGCATGCATGAATTACCTGACATAAGTGCCGCAATACCGATTCCTTAATTTTCAGCTTATGGTAAATCCGGCATTTCCGATATCGGGCACTGAAAATATATTTCCGGCATGCGCGGTTTTACACTCTGCTCCCAACATCCGAAGACCGAAGGATGCTTCTCAGTTTGACATTAACTAATAAAATATGTAATGCAAATTAATTAGTTATAGGTTATACAGTTAACTCACTACGTAAATATTAAACTCTGATGAGACTAAGCACAATTGGATGCTTTTTACAGTCGAAATAATTAATATCACCTATGGTGGTGTACATGCACAGATTGAAAAAGTTATGACTTGTTCAGCACAAACCTCGACAGATAACTCACTATCATTAATTACTTACTAGTATAATTTTACTATGTGTCAAAAATATAATTAATCTTTGAGCGACACTGCATTTTAGTGCTTGCCTGGTTGGATGAGTAATGTTAGATAAGATTGATATTATTATATTGAACTATTTTATATAAGTATATATTTTATATTGATATATTCATCATAACTTTGTCAAGCAAAAGCTTTAAATTGCCCTGCTTGCTGCCATATGACTTCAGTCTTCCTGCTATCACCATAATATAAGTTATCCTTTCAAACTTCTCAGAAATGAAGATATTAGTATTGCTGCTGTTTATTTCGCTAGAGCCAGGTAAAAATTTTCATGCTCTTTCATTTAAAAAAATCATATTAGTTGCAGGAATTCACAGTACAGTACTGCACAGAATACAATCATTTTATTAATTTAAATAGTGCATTTTTATATCATATCAACCGCAGTTTCTGGAGATAATGAATCGACTTCCACAACTAATCTGCTCGTCCATGTCCGTGTGCCTGTGGCAAATACAACGTTGACAGCTGTCAAAAATTTAATGGGTAATAAATGTCATTAATTAGCAATTAACCTAATTCTTTAAGATAGTGTAATTAATAGCTGTTAAAAGGAGCTTATAGTTTACCCCATTTGTAGTGTATTTCATCCAGAATACAGAATACACTACACAAAACGTTATTTGTCAACAGGGGGCTCGAGAAATCGAGCGAACGGTTCGATTCTGTAAATTAACCAACCGC
This sequence comes from Tomocerus mixtus, assembly GCA_034694165.1. Taxonomy (NCBI): domain Eukaryota; kingdom Metazoa; phylum Arthropoda; class Collembola; order Entomobryomorpha; family Tomoceridae; genus Tomocerus; species Tomocerus mixtus. The sequence continues at coordinate 33,503 of JAQFYC010001331.1, read as the reverse complement.
GTTGTTCGAGTAACTCAATTTACATGTCGTGATGTATTTTGTATTTCCACGTGGGTACAAGTTTGGTTTTGCGGAAACGAACCGAAGTCTACCGAATCTTACCTAGAGTTCGGTGCCCACCGAACCGCACCTGGTGCGGTTCTTTAGGCAATTTAACTCACAAGTAGTTCGCGAACCCAAATTTCTCTCAGGGTCAATTTGGGGGTGGTGTGTAGGGAGTGCCCTAAGTGGGGAGGATGAAAACAATTTTGTCAGATTTTCATGTGAGATCATTTTGGGACCGTGGGGAACCTAAAACTGCCGCTTCGCGGCCTTTTTGTCGAGGTCTAACTTAACCTATTATTTTGAAACGAACTAGAATAAAATAATTGGGTTAGGTTACACCTCGACCGTTTTGGAAACCCCCTGCCTCCCCGGTCGATTGGTGGCCACCCATCAAATGATTTCCGGCCCCCCACCGCTCCGAAAATTATTCTGGGGTCACGACTGCAACATATCCGACAAAACATTTGGGGGTCCCTACAAATACTCCGAGATACAGAGGTGCTGAAAATTTCAAAAACGGCCCCCTTTGCTATATACCTACCCAAACTTCCAAGTTTTCTCGGGTACTGCACATAATTATGTATAATCTACATTACATTGTCTTAATTATTTGGCGTTTTAGTAACACAGGGGGACTATTAGTGATATCTTGCAATTTTTGTTCATAAAAAGTAGACTGGATACAAAAGTATTCGAAGTTCTACACGAGCTGACCCCGAACCTATTATATTTTCGCTCGGTTCGATTTTATTCTAGAAAAATTGGACCCGCTTGAAAATCCGGCAAACCCGGATTGCAATCGCCTATGCCCTCAAAACTTGTAGGCACGGGTTCCGGCTAAACCTGTAGCTCTTGGGAAGAGTCGAGATTGGTTGAGAATTCTTCGAACTGGAACTGGGTTGCCGTATTCCAAATTTTCTGTCATACTTCCGGTTTAGCCGTAGGAACCGGAGGAAGCAAAACTCGGTTTGTTTATTATATTATATTATAAATTTCCCTATAATGTACATATGCACTACAGACCGTCAAGTTGAAACTTCAACGTTATTGGAATTGGACGATGGTGAGCCATACTGGTTAACCTTATATGCAAAGGTGAAAAGAGCCCACCAAGTCGTGACAGCATTTCTAGCCCTGTTGGAAGCGGGTGAACAACTTATTGGTAGGTATTAATCTAATCAGATTCAAACCTTCAAAATGTTGTGTTTTGAATGCATATATTTTAAATGCTTTTTAACGTGAATGCAAATGAATTAATTGATTTACAGAAAAAGATACTCTCAACGATACCGTCCCGTTAATCAACAGCAAAGTTAACGAAACCTTTTTTCCCCTGTCCAGAAAGGTTCGAGAACTGAATGTGAATATAACAGCATTGGAAAAGGGATTTAACGAAACGCATTTAAGACTTGACGAAATGAATAAAAGGATCGATGGATTAAATGACACCGTGCATGTAAGATTTGACGAAATGAACAAAAGGATCGATGGACTAAATGTCAATATTGATTGTGATACTTGAAATTTTGAGTAAGCTAACCAACATTGCAACCACTACTCCTACTCCATTCCAAGCCTCTCAAAATTATTTTCCGAAAACAGGCAATCCTTATTATTAAATTAGGGAAATTAAAGATTTCATGTTCACCTCTTCGCTGGGACATCCCAAATTATTATTACCTAAAGATTCCGTATATTGTGCTTATTGTATTGACTAATTGGGTTGCCATGAAAAAAGAATTACTCATTGCAAAACAGGCAAAATTGTGACACACTGTTTTCGTGTATTAGATGGATATTAAATATGTATGACAAACCTATTGTATAGTAGACCTTAAATATATACTTTTTTTAAACTGTTGTGCATTTAATTTATAATAGTTAAAGATTGTCGGATATAAGTATAGTTGTCTCTAATTGGCATTAATAATTCGATTGATATTTATTACATAATTGAAATTCAAGTATAATGTATTATGTTTTCGGTCCCAGGCGTTAGGATGTTAAAAACTCTTATGGCGGATAAGTCTTATGAACTATGACACATACAATTCTACTTATTCGATTTTGCATAGTTTGACAGCTTATAATCTAAGTTGTTCTCTAATTATTAGTACATCAAGCGTTTTTCACAAATCTTTTGAAGAAACCCATTTGGATGAAAAGTCAATCAATCACAAGTATATGAATTGTTTATTTGACTATTTTAGAATTTTAATAAAGTGGTAACCAATTATTTTGGAGGACAAAGTTGGTTAAAAATGAACTTCCATACCACAGCATTAAGTTAGATTTATATGCAAAGTAATTTTAATAAATGCAAAGCAGATAAATAAATTAAGCCTACGTTGACGTTGAGTTTTGCAAGATCGTTTTTCGTACATTACGCATACACTTTTATAGAAATAAAATTTTCTTTCCTTAGCAGAAATTCTAAAAAATCATTGTTCTGTGGTAAAGCTTTACCTTTTAGCATTTAGACCTAAACCTATCAGGTGCCCTCCTGGGGAAAATACAAATCTATACGTATAAGAAGGCAAAGAAAAGGGGATAATGGAACTTAGCCTTCGCCAAACGAAAACTAGAAAAATTAGCAAAAAATGCAAAAAGTTGCTCCGTGCAATTATACCTACTAAAAAATTATTTAAAATTCCCAAATAAGTAATTCACAATTAAGAATGTTTAGGAGTGTTAGGCTGCAATTCCAAATTGTTTTATCTCAGTTGGCACCCCAGAACTGTAGTTCACTTTTTCAAGTTTTTTATAAGGTTCCCACTCCATGTTATAGTTTTTCAATTTGTTAAAAAAGTGAATAGTGTGTGAAGTGAGAAATCTTAGCTGCTCTCGACTTGCCTTTGCGCGTTTATGGCAAACTCATCTGAAAGAGATTTAAACAATTCTATTTTTATAAGAGAGAATGGCACCTAGCCTGATTCTCTTCTCTAATACATAAGAGAGAGTGAGGACTTTGGAAGAAAGTGTCAACATTAACAGTGACTAAATGTATCAGCGAGAAAAATGTAGAGAATTCTGATACCTTGTAGGTGGCACATCAGGAACCTTCCTACGTGTGGTGTACTGGCTGCACGTTGAGCGCGATACTCAAAGGATGAAGTTCGATTCTCCACTGGGAAATATACTTTTGTGGCTGTCCGAGTAGCTATCTCTTTCACTTGTTAATTACTTATGTTTCATAATGACATTATTTCATGACTGGGAAATGCCCATCCCCAATATGCCTTAATCTTTGTCTTAGTACTTTTATCAACACACAGAAACAAGCTAGTAGCTGCGATCCACGAAAACGGCTGGAAATTCTCATTGCTTAAAATATTGGCACAGTAGCGCAGCTCTTCTTTTCCTAAATTGTAAACACAAAATCACTCACTCCGGTTGCTATTTGAATTCAGATGATTTTAAAGATAGTTAGTTACTGTGTATTGATGTGTTTATTGACATAGCTTATATTATTGATGTTGTACTTTGAACAAATGAAGTCGTAAAAGTGGCTCAATTAATTCCAACTCCCTTATTTGCCATATTACTTGTATAGTACGAAAATACTTCATAGCAACAATAACAGTTCAAAGTTATTGTTGTGTTTGTAAACAGGTTAAAGCATTTTGACATTTGTAAGCGTTCATTTTACCTGTTATATAATAATTTATTTGAAGGCATTTGTCATAATATACTAGTGTTGTAGTTTAATGTACGCTTATTTTATTTTTTTATTTTTATAACATTTTTCCCTATAGATCAATTTTGCTATTCCTTTGGCGCCATTTAAAAGGAGGACGGGGTTTACTTACATAATATCTGACACACCGGAATATTTTTGGCAGAAGCCGACACGCATATCCTTTAACCAGCATACTGTAAATACTATTAATTAAAAGTAATATAATCATGTACTAATTAATATAATCTCTAATTAATTACTAACTAATTAATGAAATATTGCATTATGTATTTTACCTGGTCAATTGTGCTAACTAATGTATTTCTGTCTGTGTGCTCACTTGACGCCCATGGCCCCATTTATCAGCTTTTATTTTTTAAATCCCACAGAATTAAAAGAAGAGAGTGCTCAAGGAGACTAAGCTGCTTTGCCTTAGTAGACTTAATTGGTCTCCAAAGTGAAAGCAAATTGGGTAGGTTATTGTGGCTGTAATAATATTATTTATTTTATTATTTTACTGTGCTAACTGTGCTTACTCTTGACCAAATGCCAATGAGCCTAAACTTTTGTACGTAGGTAAATGCTGTAAATAATTTTAAAAATTGATTCACATTTTATTTTTAGGCTTAACTTCGGACGAAGACATAATGGATGTTATTGGTGATTCTGAAATATTGACTAAAATCGAAAATGCATTTGATAACAGTGACAATGATTCCAACAGTGCAGAATTTAATTCATGTAATGAAGTTATAACTGGAGATTTGGACACTCCGTCTGGGATCAATGTTGGGAGCAGTAGTTCAAATTCAGCTACTTCTGGTAAACACGAACACTCGAAAAGATTAAGGAAGTCAACAATTTGTGATGTTTGTGGAAAAGGATTTTCTACACCTGCATGGTTAAAGCAACATCAAAAGATTCACAACACTTCCTTCACTTTTTCGTGCGACATTTGTACGAAAACATATTCAACTGTGAGCTCTTTAAAGATTCACGCTCTTACCCACACTGGGGAAACACCTTTTGAGTGTTACATTTGTAAGAAAGCATTTACGCAATCCGGAGCTCTAAAGAATCACATTCGCACCCACACTGGGGAAAAGTCTTACACGTGCGAAATATGTGGGAAAGGTTTTGCGGTATATGATAATTTAACGAGCCATCTTCGCGTTCACACTGGGGAACAGCCTTTTAAGTGTGACATTTGTGGGGAAGGGTTTTTGAAGTCTTCAAACCTTAAAACCCATCTTCAAAAACACACGGGAGAGAATCCTTTGGAATGTGACATTTGTGGGAAAGTGTTTCAGAGACCTAGTAGGCTAACGGAACATCTCCGTGTTCATACAGGAGAAAAGCGTTTCGTATGTGACATTTGTGGGAAAGGATTTTTGCAATCTTGTACCCTTAAATGTCATCTTCGCGTTCACACAGGAGAGAAGCCTTATGAGTGCACCATTTGTGGGAGAGGGTTTCCGGAATCGGGTAAGTTAAAGAGGCATCTTGTTGTTCACACTGGGGAAAAGCCTTTTGAATGTGACATTTGTTGGAAAAAGTTTTCGTTATCGGGTTCTCTAAAGAAGCATCTTCGCAATCACACTGGGGAAAAGCCTTTTGAATGTGACATTTGTTGGAAAAAGTTTTCGTTATCGGATTCTCTAAAGAAGCATCTTCGCAATCACACTGGGGAGAAGCCTTACAAGTGCGAAATTTGTGGGAAAGGTTTTACGCATTCGGGTACTCTAAAGAATCATCTTCGCAATCACACTGGGGAAAAGCCTTTTGAATGTGACATTTGTGGGAAAGTATTTACGGAATCCCGGACTCTAAAGAAGCATCTTTGGGTTCACACAGGGGAGACGCCCTACAAGTGCGAAATTTGTGGGAAAGGTTTTACGCATTCGGGTACTCTAAAGAAGCATCTTCACTCACACACTGGGGAGAAGCCTTTTGCATGCGACATTTGTGGGAAAGTATTTACGGAATCCGGGTCTCTAAAGAAGCATCTTAGGGTTCACACAGGGGAGACGCCCTACAAGTGCGAAATTTGTGGGAAACGGTTTACGCAATCGTATACTTTAAAGAAGCATATTCAAGTTCACACAGGAGAAAAGCCTTTTGAGTGCGACATTTGTGGGAAACAATTTACACGACCTAGTAGCCTTCAAAGCCATATTCGCACTCATACTGGGGAAAGACCTTACAAATGCGAAATTTGTGCGAAAACGTATATGACATCGGGTAATTTGCAAACCCATCTTCGAACTCACACTAGAGAAAAGCCAAGCCTTTTAAATGAAGGTTCTTTTGTGGACACACTGCCCTGGGCTAGTAAGGCCATTTAAATGGGAGAGTCGCGCAAAGTGGTTTACAAAGCCAAGCGCGTTCCGCTAATAATCAGAAAGAATGGGAGACCCGATAAATTTGTTCTAATTTTGAATTCACATTTCGCAATATCCTTAAAATGAAATATTCAAAAAAAAAATACTGACGTAGCAGGGCCTAAATGCATCGTCATGGATGCCCACTTTGCATTCTGTAACAACTGCAAAGTGCGGAAGTTGTCGCAATGAACTGTTTTCCTATTATAATTACGCACTAGGGATTACAAAGTGCAAACTCGGATGCCGGTGTACTTATGGTTACGGACCTGTCGGCTTCTACACAAGAGGGGTTCCGGTTGGCTCATTTTATTCAAGCATTTCCACAGCCAAACTTTTTACATCCATAGCAATACATCAATGAGATGTACTAGATGCTACGAGTAGTTGTTCAAACCCCAGATTACTATTACTTACTTTTCTTGTCAAGGGAAAAGTAACAATAGTTACTCTACGGTGTTGACTCTATTAATTTGCAACAGAATGCAAAAGTTTATTGGCATTTGCAATAACAATTTGCCAAATTGTGAGTCAAATCATTAGTCTTATTTAGAATTTGCAAAATACAAAACGGCAAATAAATGCCAATTGCGAATACAATAGAAATTATGCATTTTGCTTCAAAGTGCAAAGTGAAAATCAATATCAGTACAATTCCCTTCAGGTCGATATTCCAGATTATTATTTAGATTTATATTAATTTTAATTGACTTATTTATTTTGATTAGCCACTTGCAAAATTCAGAATATTACACTAGGCATTAAAATGAATCTCCATAGGTAATTGCAACATAATTTTAAAATGACGAAGGTATAACGATTTAGCCAACTCTATCCTTGCATAACGAGTAGTTCCGTGACTAACGCAGACTTCTTTCCCGTATTTCACACTTTTTGACAACTTTACCATCTTTCCCAGGTGTCCAAACTTTTCGGGTGGGAAATACCGAAATCACGCCCATGGCAAAAGAAGACAAAATTTCATTTTGCCACTAATCTTGTAAAATTTTAACTTACTTCAATTGAATAAAACAATTGTTTGGTCAAAACACTATTGTGCAAGTCATACATAATTTTTGTATAATTTATTTAATAATTTATTCAAGTAGAAAATTGTGATGTCTTGTTCTGTGTCTTCCCGTGTCACCTCAACAATTTTTGATTATAAATGTCCATTTTAGAGACAGTTAGATTTTCGAATATGGGCATTTCAAATCACATATTGTTGAGGTAACACTTTTTGGAATCTCAGTTAATTGCTCTATCAGACTGATAAATTCAATATTAAGAAATTTTATGCTCAATACTCATTTACGGACAAAAACTGCAATTTGGGGAAAATTTTGCTTATTGCCTAGGCATTAACGTTAATGCCGGATTTTGCTTAATGCCTGCAACATGTATATTATATATAAATGTATGCAATCGAATGTAATAAGTATAATAGTATTATTGTGTATTATTTTTTTGTAACCTACCTAGGTTGAAAAACAATCGATATTATACTTATATACATGTACATTATTTAATTATACCAGGACAAGCAAAAGGTGGTTTCTAGGTAAGTTACACAAAATGTGCGAATATGAAAATTTTTAAAAGATGTGAGATACAACTCCAAGTATTCGTGTAACCAAAAGAATTACCTTTTGGTTAATAAGGGGGAGTAACCACAAACAACTGAGTTTGGACAAATAAAGTTTGACATAACTATCAACAAAATTATTGTATTTGCATTATTCAAATTTCTTATATAATATACTATACAACAATCAAGTGAAAGTGGATAACAAGGCAACGCCAGGATTTCGTAGACAATTAAGATCAAAAATTTTTAATGTACCTAAGTAGTTACGCCTAATCAGACTACAGACAATGAAATGCCTTTTTGCATTATCTTGAATAACTTTCAAAGAAACCCACCCTTAGCTGGTGCTCAGGTGCTGCAATCAATACATTTAAATTAAATTCTCTTAAGTAACAAAATCTGACAGGGTCTGTTATATTTATTATTTATTATTGTATGAATAAGCGAATTGGTTTTGATTTATGTAACCCGTCTTGATTTGGCGTCTACCCGAAGAAGTTTCAAACTAAAAGACATATTTCAACAATTCCGTTTTAGTGTTTTGCAAGAATGGTACCTTTGTCGTTATAAAACTCAAAATGATATCTGAGTTGATGAAACTAGGATATAAAATATATTTCGGGTTCCACTCAAAAGTTAAAGGCATTCCATACGAATGGGACCCAAAAAAGAGGGAATTAAAATTTTCAAAGGATAAAACGACCTTGATGATTTGGAAGGGCGTCGCAGTTGGAGTGTTCTTTGTAAATATTTGTGGAGCGCTGCGCATACTTTACGAGATATTCTATCCAGGGAAAGACGTCGTAATAATTATAATTTTTTCAGAAATATTCCTCAGCTTGTCCTGCATTACAGTTTGTAATATTTCTATCCTCCTCAAATCAGCGGAAATTGGCAACTTGGTTACTGAGGGATTTGCATTGGATCGAAGATATACATGTACCTACTCTATGAAATCATAAATTGATTTGTGTGTACAAGATTAAAGAACGATTGACGTAATTATTCAGTTTGATTGACATCTGGGGCAAGTGAGACAGTATCGTAAAATTTAGGGAACAGCTGATCCCTTTTTTACAGACATAGAAGGATCGGAGTTTGTTAGACAACTTTGTTATAGCTGTTGTACTATTTTTTCTTACATTATTTCTTTAATAACAATTTCGTATAATTGTTTGCAATTTCTAGATAGGCTTGGAAGGCTGATGAGTCTGAGCCCACAATTGTTGGATGTTATGGGACTGGGAATGTGCTGGGTCATTCCCACACAATTATCCGTCACCGTTCTTCAATCCGTTTTTGCCGTTTACCACGAAATTGGACCCGTGAATCTTTTCCTCAAGGAATTCCTTCCCCCTTCGGTGGCTACTCATCCACTCGTCCTGTTATTGATGGTTCCCTACACTGCAGTCCTATCATTTTACGGATCCAATGTATTGGCCCTATTTTGTCTCATTGGCATAACATACATCCACGTTGCTATATTCTGGCTGCAATATTTGGCTATTTACATCCCAAAGCATCTGAACAAAATGAGAAAAGGGGCGACACAACGGATTGTCAGGGATGTCCAACGGTGTTATAGAGAAATGGAAATGTTTGGCGACTTGGTCAACCGTACCGCTTTCTTGTCCATGCCTGCATTCTTCCTGGGTACCCTTATAAAGGGAATAGCCGTCATCTTTGGGACGGTGGCTCTCTTTAAGGTCATTCCCATGCCCCACTACTTGTTATTCCCAATTACGGCCGGTGTTATTGTTGGTCTCGACACAGTTGTCATTACCCAAGGAGCCAAACTTCACATTCTCTCAACCGAATTTTCCTCCAATTGGAAACCCATGGCAAAGGAAGACAGTATCAGGAAATGGCTGCCTTCGTGTCGACCAATATTTGTGGCAGTTGGACAATTTTTCTTCATTGACAGGTACACTACATTTGCATTCCTCAGCGTCCTAATTGAAAACTCCCTCAACTTACTCCTAACCTTTCGCCAACAAAATTAAAAAATACTTCAGTATTTCAACACTACCTTCATTTCTTCGTAAAAATTTCATACACACCGCCACTGATCTTGTAAAATTTTAGCTTACTAGATTAAATAAAACGATTGCTTGGTCAAAAAACTTTTCTGTAAGTCATACATAATTTTTACATAACTTATTTAATAATTCTGTCAAAAAAAATAATGAGAACGGAATATTAGGAAGAGGAATTAAAATATAATTTTTTAAGTAACTAATCTGCAGAATTGATAATGCCATTGATTAGAATGAATGACATTAATGATACTTAACTACTGGCCACTTCAGAGTCGTCAACAGTTATTCGTGAAAATAGTATGATGCAATTAAGTTAGCTAACACATACATAGCTAAAGCCATTATTTGCCACAATATTATATTTATTGTATACTAATGCCAATATACACATAAATATTTGCATATATATTCAAAGATAACCCTCACTTCACTTCAAAAGCGGAAAGTTGACACTTTTATTGTACAATAGGTCTCTGAAAGACTTTATTAACGTAAATGAACTGTCCAATGCATTTGCTTGATCATAATTTCCACTACCAAAGTGTTCAATAGTTTCCATTTCCAACTGCCTGATATAACGCATGACATGGTTAATGAATGTCGAGTTCAAGTAGAATTATAATAGAATATATAATCTCTCTACTGCCTACGTCGTTTAGTATGGCAACGCATGATAACTCAATTTGACGTTAATACCTATACACGGGTTTAATATCAAGATGATACACTTCGGTCGGCGTATATTGACGTAGCAGTTGAGCAGATACAATTACAATGTTAATCATTTGACTATTTGCACTCGAATAAATTTAGTCAGTAGGTATATATCTACGTAGGTTTAGGTTCTCAAAGATAAATTAAACGAGTCGAGTTGTCAGTTAACACAAACTTGACGATTTTAATTAAAGATTCCACAAACAAATCGGGCTACAAGTATGCTTTTGCATAACAACGTGCATCACTTAGCCAATCTTGCATATTACTTACATCATTCTAATCAGTTGGGTGAAAGTACGTAATTAAATTGTATATAAAGTGGATGTTTCATTAGTCCAATAAACACTTGCATTCACTTCGCCAATATAAAAACACACCCTGAAGAAATATTTAAAAAATCGCCATGTATTATCACATTGTGTTTGCTCTATTATTTTCAACGGCACTGTCAGTTTATTCTTCACCTATTTCCACCACGAAGGAAGGTATGTACTTAATTAAGTATAGTTATCTATGTAGCATTGTCCATTTAGTATTGCAATGCAAAACAGCTTGGGTTAATTACTAAAATTAAGAAATATATTTTCTGGTCATCAGGTGCAATTGAACGAGCTAGGCTAGCAACAATAGACATCGTTGGACAAGTTGGCAATAAAGTATTTTTCAGAAGCAGCGAAACCGAGCTGGTGAGATTTTTGCATTTATTTATAAAAATTCTCTTATGATATATTTTATATATAATTCTTTTTTGTATTCAAAAGGTAAACGGTACAAATTGGTTTGAAGCTGAAGGAAGATGTTTAGCTGCTGGTCTTCAGTTTGCCAAATTTGACAACAGAGTTGAATTTGCCTTTATTCAATCTCATTACCCCACTCATGACTATTGTGAGTTACACACTAAAAAATTAATAGTTGTACTTACAAGGGAACACTTTCACATACGCATTCTACCCAGACACTTCAGGAAGCTCTTCCGGCTAAGCTTTCTACATTGATTCTAAAGGTGGAAAATTGGTCTGTAAGTATAGGTATTGGAAATTAATATTGGAATTTATTTTTTTCCGCAAGACCTATTATGTAATACAAAAATCGAACTGGCTTTATGTAGGAAAGGTTCAAACAGAGTATTCTGCATTATAACTTGCAAATAAAAATTGTAGATCCTTAAAACAATTAACATAATCTGTCAGAAAAAATAATTTTTCAAAATTTCCAAGGTTTAAGCTTTGGAAATGCCTTAAGTACTTCGGCAACCAATTTTTTCACCTTTAGAATCTGTATAGGAACTTTAGGCTATACCTAGACCTGCTGCGGTATCTGGTTACGGTAAGCATGTGAAGAGTTTCTTCTTGTTAGTTTAACGTGATCGTAATTAATAATTGCACTATATTCTATTATAGCCTTTTGGGTTGGAGCCCAATTAAGACATCAACAGAATGACCCACGGGCAAATGCTTTGTTTCAATGGACAGATGGCACAGATGGATTTGATTTGAATTTACATTACTCCCCAAGTATGTGGACCTGTTTATATTTTGATTCTGATGTTCTCTACCCTGGACTGTGTAGAGACGACTTGCACCATTTTCTCTGTCAGCTTGTGCTCCCATGAAATTAAAACGCACTTTTAATTCATTACAAGTTGTTTTTCATTGTTATAATGAAGTTGTAATAATGTAAATATACGAAATACATCATTTTGTACCTATCTGAGCAAATGAAATATATTACTTTACTAAGATTTGGTTGCAGTTGTCTAAGTGTCACTCTTTTTTGCTTTTGGTGGTAGATTCTGGAAAATTAGTTGTGAAATCACTTTCTGTAATAAAGTATAAAGTATTCTATACCTGGTTTGATTTAGCTTTGTTAGAGTGTGAGTTTCAGTCAATATGTGCTTATAGTGCAGACATGCATTAATTTCCATAGTGGATAACATGTAATCTATATGGTATGAAGTTGTGTGTACCTATATGTTGTTCACTGGATGTAGTATTTTTGTAATTGTTCATTTTTTAGTGGTGGATAGTGGGAAAGTTATATATCAAGTGGTAATAAGTGGGAAGGTTCTGTTATAGCATATAACAGGTAGTTAGGCGACTTATATACCTAGAACATCCAATAACGTAGGTATCGTGTTGCTGTATTCATAACATACATACAGTACTCCTCGCAATTAATAACTAAACTACATTGACCATTTGACCATCTTAAAAATAATATTATTCCTATAGCAAGCGATATACTTTAGAAATTGAACTAAAAGCTGTATTTAATTAGAATTGTCTTTAATACCTTATAAGAAGTCACATTATTATTAATCAACTAAAACCATTCAATGTTTTGATTAAGTTTTACGAAAATAGACTGCATTGGTTTGATTTGGTTGCGGGAGACGTTTAGTATTTATAATATATGTATCGTTGCTTATATACGTACTGTATATAAACGTACGATATAAAAACAATAGAATATAAAAGTATATGAATATAAAAAAGATATAGGTAATATGATAATATTATACTTATTTAGGGAACTCATGCTTTGCCTCAGTCAACTATTTCCAGACAACAACGCAAGACTTATTTTAAAGGTACTGTATATGTGTAGTTTGCATGCGTTAACACAACCTTCCCAAGTTCCCCACTAACCTTCCCATTCCCATATTTCCCACAGTTAGACCTGAGATAAATTTTTGCTTAGCAAAAACATTTATCTCAGCTGGAAAATCATTGACGCAAACAGGTAAACTACTATATCTGCTGCGAATTGAGTAAAAGGTTTTTCTACCTAATCGCCATACAAAACGGGAATTGGTGTTTACCCGGCACACGGCAACGGTTTACCCGACACCCGGCAACGGTTTACCCGGCACCGTGCTACGGCTTTCCCGGCAATTGCCTACTGTTTACCCGGCACCCGGCTACGGTTCACCGCACCCGGCAGTACAAATGTTTGTCGTAAATTTATGTATAATTTAGGTTGGGGTAAGTTGGCCGATGGCCGACAGGCGTCGCCACACGAAATTACCGAGGGGCAGGGTGGGCCCCTCGGTAATATAATAGTTTTTCATAATATAAATTGCACTATAAATTGCGTTTAGAATAGTATCTAAACATTGAAATTTCACTTTTATTTACACTTTACTCATGTTATAATATAAAAATTAATAAGGTAATATAGCAATATAAAAATTAATATGGTTATACATTTAGTTACAACAGTGCAAGCATAGCTTGTTACTACATACATCACGCCATATATTAATTGTAAAATAAACCTTATTTACCCCTGTAAGATTTTCACCGTTGTATTATTTTCCTTTTTCTGTTATTGTCCTTATACAATTACTTATATTAATAATTAGGTTAGGTTTTCCAGCAGAGGGGCGGCGAAGCCGTCCCTCTCACCTTTTAGTGATATCGCAACCTCACTTTTATAGAAAACAAATCTGCTTGACTTTTCTTCCATAAAAAATATTGATAGGTACCTAGAGCTTATAGAGCCTTTTATTATGATTCCCCAAGTGGTAGTACACAAGATTATAATTACCGCGGTAAAAGGTTCGTCAGAACCGGGCTAAATACTATTATACATTTTACGACAAACATTTGTACTGCTGGGTGCGGTGAACCATTGCCGGGTGCCGAATAAACCGTTGCCGGGTGCCGGGTAAACCGTTGCCGGGTGTCGGGTAAACAGTAGGCAATTGCCGGGTAAACCGTAGTCGGGTGCGATGAACCATTGCCGGGTAAACAGTAGTCGATTGCCGGGTGCGTTGAACTGTAGCCGGGTGCCGGGTAAACAGTAGGCAATTGAGCAATTGCCGGGTAAACCGTAGCACGGTGCCGGGTAAACCGTAGCACGGTGCCGGGTAAACCGTAGCACGGTGCAGGGTAAACCGTTGCCGGGTGCCGGGTAAACACGATTTCCCATACAAAACGGCGTATAATATAATTATATTATATTGTACACCGTTACCGTACACGTTATAATGTAATTTAGTATTGTTTATGTTTAATGTGTATGAGTTTCCCACTAACACACCTGCTAGTGTGTTAGTGGGAAACAGAAGACCCCACACCGCTAAGGCTAATTATGGGGCACCAACAAAATAATGACACAATGAGTAGAGTAATTAGTAGTTAGCTGTAAGATTAGTATGTAAGTGCATGGAGTTGGATAAATATGGCTTAATACTAAGGTTTTCCTTGTAAGTTCCATTCCTATCTTTAGCCAATCTACAAGCAGTTTCCATAAATGTAATACCATAAAAGGAAGCTAATATATCTAATAGGTAACACTTGTCTAATAATTATTAAGTTGCCAAACAACTTAGTCAGGGCCCTCGATTTAACCGTCTTTGCAAAATGTTTTCAACTTAGCCAACATTTTGTGCACTTTATTGCTAACAAGTCAAGTAACGTATGAATTAGAGATGTGCGACAGGATGGGAGACATGCAGCAGTTTCATTGTGAAAATATATTTTCGGTGCGAGATCATACATTTTACATGACATTTTAGATGTGTATATGTATAACGCACTGCTCTGCTTTACTATATGTATTCAGGAATGCAAATATGAATGGGGAGATTTATTTCAAATATGATATCTAAACTATTAGCAATGCAGCGAGTATTTTAGTGACACAAATTCTGCCGTGCATACATACAGCTGCTTTACAACGGTTTATTTATTGTTCTACATTGCGTTCCTTTTAATTTCTCTGGGGAACCTACATGCTACATGAGGCAATGTTAGTACGCTTCTGTGAGCATGATTCACCTAACAGCAGTATTATACAATGAAACAGAAATAGCTACAAATTATTTTACAAAAACTACGAATAATTTTCATTTATTGGGAAGAATGCTGGTTTTGGTTCGTTTAATTAGAATACCGATGTGAATCATGTAAATATCAAGGAAAGTATGAGGGAATTCCATTTACGTAGCAATTCTGTTACAACAATGCTACACTACCTACAGTACAATTAATACAAATACCTTCTAATTTCCTTCAAAATGTTAAATAGGACTAAATCTGGTTTGGATTTCCCACTTGTTCAGCTTAATATGTATTATTTCTCTTTTTGTTCATCTTCTTACCTCATTATTACATTCAAATTTTTTTAATTCAGTTTAATAGTATATATTTCATTTAATGTACTGTGCACTAATGTTCACACAGTAACTATACCTAAATAAGTTTTTAAGTAAGAATTTTTATACGCGTAAATATTTATAAAATAACGATTCAAGCTTAAATTAAACTAGAAAGTCCTAGAACAGCAAATCGTAAATACTACTGTAGCCATTTAAAATATCACCAGTCAAATATTTCCAAATGTGCGAAAATATTTCACTTGCGATATATTTTGTTGTAGTTCTGAAATAAGTCGTTTTTACGATTTGCCATAGTTTCTCTTGACTACTGAATTATTTCCACAAGTTAAGCTAAAATTCAATCTCATTTAAAACATTTATAGTATTGATGTTATCAACTACATCGCAATTTACTGATCTTTGGACTCACTAACTAATTACAATGTCTTTGGTCGAAAATTACGGATTTGCTATTACTGGCGGGTTCCTAATATTCCTTTTCTTGAAAATCTCCAAAAATTCGTTGCAAAGGACAAAAAATATCATGGGTAGGCATAGTAGGCAAAAAACATCCCTTAATCACAACGGCGATGGAACACCTATCAAATAACTAAAATTTGATTTCTAATTAGTAAATTGGTATTATACATAATTGCTATTATAAATAATTGTAATTTTTTAAACAGAACATCAAGAACAGAAACCTGAAAGTCTTTGGATTCTCATTAAACTAGTGTTTTACATCTTAAAATGGTATGCTGACAAGCGGCCCACAAAGCGGCCGATCTTTGAAGAGATTTATTACGGAGATAATTTGAAAGAGATATGGCCCATAGGGAGGCCCAAATCAATTAAACTGTTCAACATGACACTCGGTATTAATGGATTTTCATTTGTCATTTTATAGTAATACGTCGCCATATTCCATAGTATACAGGCTGACATTTTTGATTCTGATGACATTTGGTGGAAAATATTCAATGTAATGTCAATAAAGGAACTATTTACGGTTGCACTAAATACATTATTTTGTGGCTAGGAAAAATCGAGAAATTCAAAAATCGGGTATTTTATTACTTTTTTCGGAGATCTAACTTTTGACGCCCTACACTTTGACAGATTCTTCTACATTTCATCCATTCGCAGAAGGATTCTCTACAATTAGATTGTTTCAGGTTTTGTCCCACTACTCTGGAAGTACTAATGGAAGTAGAAGGTAGTGTGTCACGATGTTGAATACGATTTTGTGTAAAAGCAAAGTCCACCCATTTCTGTAACATTGTTCTATCAAAATTAAGTCAAAATGAAATAAGGACTGTTATTATCATTCCCAAAATAAGTGGCACCGAAATCATGGAGTTACAATTTCTTTAAAAATGGATTTCGTAATTTGTACTTTAGCCAATTGGGAAAATTTTATTATTACTTCCCATTGGAACTCGTTTAGAACGATATTCTTTTCAGGAACAATTTTTAAATCTCATTTGTCCCCGAAAGTGGTTTACTCTCCGTTTGTGGAGTTAACTAAAATTTCTTTCACATATTATAAAGCTGTACCCTTATACTCAAAGGCAATCTCAAAACTTGTCTGTAAGGGGTCTCCTGTTAAAACACCTGTGATTGTGTACCTTATTGGTACGTAATAGATGAACAGCCCATGGTCAACCGTGTGTTTTGCTATTTTTCATTTTACAGTTATTAATGATGATATTGAGTCTATCCAAGATGTGCTGAACAGTGGGGATTTATCCGGGAGACAACCCGACAATCTATCTGAAATAATAACACAGGGTCGTTGCAAAGGTAAACCAAATGTGCATAATAATTTAATATTTAACATAGGAAGTAGTTATTTCTAAAACACTGTATTAGAAATGCTTAACGTTCTTTAACGCAATTTACTCTGAATTATTTTCCGTTTCAAGGTATTGTATGGAGTCACGGCCCAATCTGGAAGGAGCTAAGTAAATTCAGCTTTAACAAACTGAACAAATTAGGTTTCAGTAAAAATGACAAGCTTTCTCAAACTCTGTCGGATATTTTGCCCGATATGTTAAGCCACGTGAAGGACTTGAAAGAAACTACAGGAAATAAAATTTTGGTGACTAAAATGTTTCCACCTGACGTGATTAACATTGTGTGGAGTATAATAGGGGGTTACAGATTTACCAAAGACGATAAAAAATTTCTACGGTTTCGCGGACATGTAAATGCTTTCCTAGGATTTCAACCTTTGAAATTATATTTTCTTGCGTCACTTCCTGACTACACATTTATCCGTCAAATTGTTTTACGATTGAAGCCGTTCAAATCATTTAAGGATGCAATTACAGGAATCCATGATTTTGCCAAGGTAGGTTTTCGCACCCTTCACACTTAATATATTTAAATCAATAAATTTTATTGAACTCTGCATAAATAAATAATTATAAATTATTTACTAATGCGTTTTGAAATGTTTATTAATTTATATAGGCGTTTATAGAGGAAAAGTCAAAAGGCAAACCGGACACAGAAGATTTTGTTGGCCACTTTCTTTTAGAAATAGAAAAAAATAAATACAACAATGAGTTAAACAATATTTACTGCAAAGATCAGTTAGTAGTAGTCATATCTGACTTAATTCTCGCGGGGGTGGAATTAGTGAACAATTATTTGGAGATGTGCATTATGCATATGATTCTACATCCTTTGATGCAGGAAAAAGTACAACAAGAAATTGATTCTGTCATTGGAAATAATCTGCCTTGCTTTAGTAGGGACAGACGAAAGTGAGTGTTTTGTGTATTTTAACTTTGCATGCATTTTTTGGATTTTCGAAATGGTTCACATTTAACTTTAACATATCGCCTTTTTTAAAGCGATATTACAATTTTTTATTTAGCCACTTGTTAGCATTTAATAAGCATTTATTTTTAGAATGCCGTATACTTGTGCAGTATTAATGGAAGCTCATAGAATGGGCTTCATTTTCCCAGTGCTACCGAGATATCTCCAAAAAGATATTGTTATTAAGGACAAACTACTGAAAAAGGTAAGCACTAGTAAAATTTTTATGCAAAATACTTATTTAATGCTTTCCTGGTTTATACTTTATAATAAGACTTAAGATAAAATTATTAGCTTTCATAAATATCTATAACAAACTTTCAGGGAACATACGTTTTAAATCTTATGTGGCCTCTAAGAATG
Organism: Tomocerus mixtus; assembly: GCA_034694165.1. Lineage (NCBI taxonomy): Eukaryota > Metazoa > Arthropoda > Collembola > Entomobryomorpha > Tomoceridae > Tomocerus > Tomocerus mixtus. The sequence continues at coordinate 14,758 of JAQFYC010001331.1, read as the reverse complement.
AACGCTGAATACTGGGGCGACCCAACTGTTTTCCGCCCTGAACGATTTTTAAATGATGATGGAACTTTAATTATAGAAAAAATTAAACGCGTCATGGCTTATGGTAATAGAAAATACCTTACTCTCCATATTTGGAAATTAATATAGATATTAGTAACGTCGTTGACCTTAAAATATTTACTAGGTTGTGGAAACCGTTCCTGTGCAGCAGAAAGTGTCGCTTCCGCGTCTGTATTTACATATTTTGTTGCAGTTTTACAAAAGTACACGGTGACAAGAGCTATTGGAGATGAATATTTAAGAATTAATTCTTTCAGAAGTCTCTCAAAGGTATTTCCTTTCCACGTATCTTTGATTGAGAGGGAGCAACTTGCTCCAATAAATGTTTAACAAAACTGTGCACCTCCCAGAACTACTAAAAGTAATGACTTCTCTGCTTTTACAATGTTAAATAATTTTGTTAACTTTAATAGCATTGGTGTGTGATTCAATAAAATTGTCTATATACATTTCAATAATTGCTTGTAATCAAAACTAAATTGTATTAAAATATAAAATGGACTTAAAAATGTCATGCTTTTCATTTTGTTGCCAGGTCAGGATATTGGGATGTTTATTCTGAAAATCAAATAATAATGTTCTAGTGACTTACGTAGCGTATGAGAGTGGGAGGGACACGCACACATTAGAAGAAATTTTGCCTGCTACTTAATGTTATCTACGGTTACATAGATATAAATTTAAATTAAGCTTACTGAAAAAGAGTATAGCATAACATTTTTTATTTACTTAAGAATGAATAATTAAATTTTTGGCTATATTTATTATGTACCGGCAGGCAGGTATATTATGGGAAGAGAGTGGGTGGGAGAAATAGTAAAGCGGAGCTTTAACACAGATAGGTATGGCTAAGCTCCTCCCTCGGACGGATCGGAAATGTCTGTTTGTCTTTTCACGCTCTAACTTTTGAACGTGTCAACTTTTTTGAATTCTGTCTTCAGAATTCAAAAGAGGAGGTCAAAAGTAATCTTGTCAGTAGTTTTGGACCCAATCGGTTTACGGGTCAATGAAGTTCCCCACTGGGTCAACGTGCATGGCTTAATCTTTGAGACAAGCATTAGAGTTTAACATCGCTACATCCTCTGCCGGTACATAGGCACACCCGATCGGTTCGGCTTCGGTTTATTAATTACTATTTATAATCCATATAATTTAATGATGCTGCTATTTAAAACGCCTAATGATTAACCATGGGAAATAGTTATTTAAAAGCATGCGAATAGACAAAATCGACTAATTTTATTATTCTATTACACGTTTTTATAATCGTTTCGACTTGTAGTCATGTATAGGTATTTATAATACTAAAAATATTATCATGCATCAATACGCAACATTTATTTTATCGCACTGCGCAGCATATCCCTATCAGAGAAATTTATACAATTTATAATAAGCGTGTCAAGCTAACTGCCACATTAAAACAAAGGGACGTTCATTATTATTTCATTCTAAACTAGTTTTCAATTTTTTACCCTGAGTCTGTCAGCTTCAGTTTCACCGGTTAAATTAATGTCAGTTGATTTTGCAGTTACATATTTGTAATCTGTTACCTCGGTAGATACTTAATACACTCAACTACAATAGAGGAGTTTCTTATGTATCCCAAAATTTACATTCGTACCAAAACAAATACCCTGGCAAACCCCAACCCAATCCGACCCCAAGATTTTTTTTTACAATTGAACCAAACAATAAAATGTATGCAAGTGTTGCATGTTGTGTTACTTGCTAAAAAATAATGCTTGTTAGGGTAAATGTACAAGCCAGTGCCAGTGTAGAGAGAGAATATACATAATATATTTATTATGTACAGTTTTTCACAATGAAAAATTGTCATGAAGACATAGTAGTCAGAATTTACAATATTTAAATACCTAACAGTTAAATATATAATATTAATAGTATAAGAAAAAAATTTAGATCATTTGCTTTGTGAAAATAAATGGTTATGTAATATACGGGCTGAATCTTTAACCGCAAAAATTACAATATCTTTGTTCAGCGTTTTCCTTAGATCAAAACGCTTTCGGAATTTTTCAAAGAAAAGTGGAATGGTTCCACAAGCACCTATCAACAATCCGATTACTTCGATATTACTTAATATTGTATTGGATAATTTATTGCATTAATAATTATCTCAATGATATGTGTGAAATTGCTAATTGCATGTACAGTACAGCCAGCTAAAGAACGGGGCACACTGATATGTAAGAAAGCGGAAGGTTTCCTCCGCATGAACGAAATTCAAAGCATTGTGGAATCTGTGGGAATGCACACTCAATCAGAAACTTGAGTAAGTCAAAAGTAAATGTTCATTTCTGTTCAAAGTTTACTAATTGCGAAATAGTAGATGCCAATGCCATTCAAATTCCCTCCCAGCATTTTCTTACATGATAAGATCGAAGATTTCTGGATCCAGGAATTACTTGGAAATAATATCCTATATTTCGGATATTGTTAGGAAATCATCCAGGGTCTACTTCTACTCTTACTCATACTTGTGGTCCAGAGTTCAGATACCTTCAAACCTATACCGTTTTATTTATTTTATATTCTACATAGATAGTAGACAATGACTTTCAACATAATATAATGTATTATTATTTGTTATTATAATTTCACAAACTGAAATATTATAAATACACGTTGAAGCATTTTCTTTACAGACACTGGCTTTCAACCAATTGCTGACGACCAAAAATTATAAAATTCATCGGAAATTGAAAGTTTGAAAAATAAATCCCACCAGCTGTCTGCCAAGTTGACCTTGATGTGATGGCCTCAGGGGAACGAAAAATGCTTTTGCTTCAAACCAATCCACTTTTAATTGATATGGTAAGTACCACATCAGAACTATAGACACAGTCTACATAAAGCCGATGGTAACCTGAGCCAAATAAATAATAAAAAAGGCCGCCTCGCGCCCTTTTTGTCCAGGTCTAACCTAACCTAATTATTTTGAAACCAACTAAACAAACATTCTAGTTCGATTCAAAATTATTAATTAGGTTAGGTTAGACTGCAAAAAGGCCGCTAGCGGCCGATGGGGGGGGGGAGCCCCTAAAAGTGATTTCTGATGAAAATCTGACAAAATTCGATTTTACAACCCCCCCCCCCGAATCCGATGAATAAAAAACCGACGGGGTCGGATTGGCTTAGAGGTAGGATGGGGTTGGCTTCTCGCAGGCCTGCCCAACCCTGACGATTTTAACCCCAATCCAATTCTTCCCAATCTAGAACTCAATTACAAAATAAAATACATTTACAAGCTTTGTTAATATCGATATATTTATAGAATACATTCTCGTACTTAGCTAATCAACTATATAGTTCTAAGCCAAGCCATTATTCTTGAATGTCTTATCAATATCCTTAGGACTACCCGGAAGTCAATTTCCTATCGTTCTTCTTATCTTTTATTTCTCTTAAGTTGCTAATGTGTGCAATGTAAAAGCGTTTTATTTCGTCTCTTTATTTGCGATGTTATTTCGCTTCTCTGTATTTATTAACATGAATAATATTTATTTGTTTAATTGGTTTATAACTAATAACTAACCTAATAAGATCATCACAATATAGTATATATTTGATATGCATGAATGCTTTAGTTTATATACGTATTTACTTGATCTGGAAATTTCAGTAGTAATTATGCTTTATTTTATGACTTACGCTTAGTTTATACTCCAATAAAAAGGAAGTGAAGAGGAAGTTATAGTGAAAATTTTCACTTTTTGGATTTATAGTTTCAAGATTCGGGAAATTATTTTTACGTTAAAGTGAAGATCTTCACTTTTCTCGTTATTGAAATAGTTCAACAACACGAAAAGTGAAAAACTTCACTTTTTATTCCACAATCGTGAAAGTACAAACGCAAATCGCGAAGCAAAATCTTCACTTCAAGAAGGAAAACTTCCTTTTCACGAAAGTAAAAACCAAGCGTTACACATGAAACAACTCTTTTAGACCTATTTCAGGCTATTTAGACCACGTGACATGTAAAAAAAGTTTCGGCAAAAAACAACTCGCTTCGCTCGTCGTACGATTTTGCCCGGATATTACGGGACACCCCCCCCCCTTTGAAAAGCCCACAATCTGGCCCTGACACGGGGTCTAGGAAAAATGGGGTGGCTTTGTATGTCTATTGTGTCTACTCATTTCTTTAACAGTACACATCCAAAATCAAAAAGCCAACCTCAACCCAAACCCGTAATTTTTCATACCAACCCAATGAAAACTACAAAATTCAAGCACAACCCAAACGCTATTAGGCACCTGTTCTAAAATTTTCAGGGCCCTGTGCGAACAACACACCGTTACACCACACCAGATATTGGTGTAACGGTGTGTTGTTCAGTACAGTACTGCAAAAGTTGTCCCCTTTTATTGGCGAGCGCGGGGCCCTGGGCAGCCGCCAACTAGTCAACCAGGCCCTGCCATTATAACCATATTATTTTAAGTAACTAGGTTAATTAAGCTTGAGATATGTATGAATTTCATATGTCGTATTACCTATTAATAACTGTCGGTCCGTGTTTTATAGTAATTCGCTTAATAAAATAATTTGATATCGTAGGTTTTGCGTTCGCTGTTTCCTTTCGTGGACTACGGAACGCTGAAAGAATCTCGACTAGTGTGTTCTAAATGGAAGGAATTCAGCGATTGGGAATTCATTAAGAGATCCGCTTTCTGCGTGAACAAAAAAACACCGATATCCTATTTGCTTTCCCCAGTAAAAATTCCAGAATTATTTGGAAGCATCGATCAGGAGAATAAAATAGTTCGATTTTTTGCTTTTAAATTCACGAATTTGGAATTGACGAAGCTTCGCCATGAAATGCACTTAGAACCTTACTTAGAAGCGATGGTTCAGTTGGAAATTACTACCAGTCACTTAAGTAGCTACAACGGTGGACTGACAAATCCTGTTGATGATTTAATTGGACCCAATTTGGAAAAATTAAAAATAGAGACTACTAGGGATTGTAGTCTTGTATCACAAGAAAAACTGGTCTCGATTCCTCAAGTTGAATTGCACAATTGCATAATTATGCCGGAGACAGAGATTAAAATGGCACCGCAAAAACTGTCACTGAATTATGGTGAAATAAGTATTCTTTATACACGGCATACTGATGGACGTTATATTATTGTATCGGAATTGTCCGATACGATCGACTTTCGCAGACTAGAAACCCTCAAACTTAATTATTGCGAGGGATTTGAACCGATTTTGAACTTGGAAGATTGTTCCAATATCAAGAATCTCAGTTTGAGTGGAGTATCTATAAATATGAATGGAAGGATTTCCCCAGAAGAACTCGCTAGAAAATAACCGCTATTTTACAAATGGAAGGAAAATGACGACTATTTTATTACGCGACCTTTTAAAGTTTGAGACGCATATCCGAAAAATGATACTCTCATCATCTGCTGCCGTAGTAAGTATTTTTGATTTTGCAAACATCCCCCCAATTGATGAACTGCAAATAAAGGATCAAACACATACTAGAGGGATGAACTTGGGGAATACTATTAAGAAGTTGGAGCTATCAATTCCAGGGTCTCATCTGTGTTGCAGGCTTAACTTTTCTGATCTCCCCCAAACGATAGAGTATTTGGAACTTGCAAGCGATAAACCCATCAAGTCCGTTGCTGGCTCCACCCCTGGAACTTTTCCAAATTTAAAAAAACTGTTGCTTAAAGGATGCGAAAGATTTTTCTCTTATTTTCAGAACTGCCCCTCTCTGGAATACATTGAGCTACGAAACTGTTGCAGCTCAACAATATTGAATTTCGACCACTTACCCCCCAACATCAAGGGACTTGCCCTTAAAAATTTCAATGGTATTGAAATTGAAGGAACTAAAGTTACAAAACTGGATGTGTTTCTCCTAACTGATTTCAATGGTCAAACTTTGTACTTGGAAGATATGACTTCTTTCTACCAACAACAAATTGCAAACAGAATTCAAGCAGAGTTGGTAGTATTCAATCGGTTTGAAATGAAGGTTTGTGGCTTACCTAGTGATTTGCGTATTTTGAAAAATAAAGTTCACATTATGAATTTGAAAGAAACAATGCCAAAGGGGAACATTGTTTTTGGTGAAGTTTATTGGTCAACCCTCGAAGGTAAACTTGATCAGAATCCCGGTGTATTTTCACTTGTTGATAAAAAAGCCGACTTTTATTTATTTGATGGTCAGACAGAAAAGGGGATTAGTAAGGTTGAGCTTTCGAAAATGATTCCATTCGATTTGTAGGTAGGATTATAACGTAATACTTCGTGTAAATGAAACAATAATGTAATTGCTTTCGTAGTTAGAGTGAAGGGGTTGTACCGCTTAGGCCTTCTTTAATCCGTTGTAAATTATTTAAATGTAGAATTATACGTCCATCAATTTTAAGCATACCGTACCTAGGGGGTGCAGTTATAAATTTTTATATTATATGTATTAGGACAAAATTATCGCAATTTGTTAGTTGAACGATTTTGAAATAATAATTAAATAATATAAAACAGACGTAAATGTTTAATACAGAGCGAAATGAATTGTAAATATGGATTAAAATCTCCTAAGTAGCCAATTAAAAATTACTAATTCACTTTCAAGAATTAAACTTAAGTATTCACAATACTAATTACTCTGCGACTTGAAGATCGATTTCTTGCACACTATTTTAGTATTAGCTTTTTTACATTTTTACCAAAACTCCCATGACTACTGTAAGTGCAATGGCCACCGTTTTTACAAGATGATAATGTAATGTATGTAAATGTAATAGTTTTATTGTCAATAATTAATGTAAAGTTAAGTTAAGTTATTTTAAATGCTTCATCAGATAATTGATTCAATAAAATTGTGTTTGTAAATTGTCAAGAATTAAATTGATTGATTCTGTTTTATTCAAGGGCCATCAAGTTCGTTACATTCTTCTGTATTGTTTTGCAGCCAGCAATACCGAAGGCAAGCCATGTTTTGATCACCTTACTCCCTGTACCAACCAGTATCCAATATCTTTCGATAGTCACATTTGCAAAAAGTTAAAAAACTTATAATTATTTAACGTGAAACAAAAGTTCACGAAGAAAGGGGACTTTAGGAGACGAAAATATATTCAATTAATGATTTGATGACAAGTATTTGGTGAAGTTGAGGTCACTCAAATATCATGTGAAATTATCCTGTTTATCCAAGAGCAAATAAATAATGATTTTCACTTTGTTTTAATGATACAATCCTTTGTTTTGATGATAATTTAAATATAAGTCATTATAATATAGTATATGAGACGGACAGACTGACAGACAGAGTCTAGTCTTCCCATAGAGAGCGAACTATGTTCCCTCTCAATGTCTCAATAAATAACGCATACAGAAAAGAGTATATCACAATGCCCCAAAGTTTATTTCGTCCATTTTATCCACTGGCCAGTTCAGGATTTTAGCCAGCCGGCTAGCCATTTTATCCGGATATCCATCCGTCCAGTGACACTGACACTGTCCGTAAATATTATCTTCATTGTGGTGTCATAATAAAATCTGCGACTGCAAATTCGTCTCACAATCACTTCACATCTTCACAACATGAAGTAAGGAATGGTGCGAAAGTGGGAATTCGTAACATAAATAAGACAAGGCAGAGCTGCTTTCATGTTTACTGTTTACTCTGTTGCCAACCAGCTTCACTGATTAAATTAATATCAATCAGCTGCCAGTGACACATTTTGTAATACACTATCTTTGGTATGTATTTAGACTGTCCACTCACTCTGTGGTCATACGTTAGACTTATTTAGAGCAATAACATAACCATCACTTCGGACAATGTTTTAAATTAATAATTTTATATTTGTAGTGAAATGGAGCTGAAAAGTGAACCTGTAAATTGTCTTTTATGTCTCAAATCTTTACGGGCACACGTACCTCTGAAATGGAAAGATGACGAATTTGTCGAAGGTGACAATTGAAGTTTGGTTTTACTTTATACTATGTACTACATCCAAACCAAATACAAAATACCAAATCATCATTTGGTGAATTTTAAATGTGGTTTTAATTTATTCATTTTTATTCAACAGGGACCGACAATGAATGTTACACTAAGGTAAATAATCAACTGGGAGCTATTTTCCTACTAAGAAAATTGCTGGATGTTCCTATCGATGTCTGTGGAGTACTACTTCAATCTTACGGCGATCCGTATTATTGGATTTCCTGTTGTGACTCCTGCTCTGTTTTAGTGGAGAAAGGAAGACAGATTAGTTGTCAACTTGTTTTGCTCCAGAAACAATTGAAAAAAGTGCAAGATACATTAAAGTCTTCTATCTTTAATTCTGGAGAATTATTTTTAAATGAAAATTCGTCTAAAGGGCCCACAGGGATCCTAAGATCTTATATTAGGAATGGTGAGTCAAATGATTATATTGCTAATTATATTATGGATGTTATTTACTTATAATACTAAGGCAAAACTTGCAACGGTTTCATCGCAACCCCTAACTGGAACAAGCATTTTCCCATAATTTGCAATGTTTGCAGCTCGCATTTTTTTTTAAGATGTTACAACCATTTCAACGGAGGAAAATACTTTACCAGTTAGAGTTAGGTGCCGCGCAGCAACCGACCAAAGAATTTGTAAATTCCAAAATCTATAGATCTCCAGTCTAACTGTATACAGTATACACTTAACATTTTTTTGTATTATATTCATTATTCAAGACTTGATCAGAAATTATTTTATATTAAATAAGGTGCAATGTAGACAACACACTTTGACTCCCAGCATACTCCTGGTTAACTACATAAATTTCGAATCATATAAAAGCAGTCAGGGGATTTACTTCCTTAATGTGGTGTAACATTTTAATAATTGCCTTCGTTTAGTCATTTCTGTTGCAACAAATGTAAAACTATTATATTTTCCCCATAGAAGTGAAAAGAGCAAGTGCTCCTGTAGAAAACAATGGTTGTAATATGGAGGTTGACCATTTTCACTTGCAATTGACCAGTCCGTTAGATCTCTTTTCTTCACAAAGTGGAAACAATTCGGGTAATTGTGACAACTAACTAATTCAACCTTTGTATCCTTTACATAGACATTTATTTTTAGAGAATTTTGTTTTTAGATTGCACAAGAGATGAAAACATCCTGATCATTAAAAGTGAACCTGAAATCTTACCCAAAATCGAAAATGATTTGGTAAACATTCCCAGTAATTGTAACACAGAAGAAGCCCACGTTGAATATATAACAGGAGATTTGGATTTTCCATCCGGAACTAATTGCGAGCCTAATTCTAATTCAACTATTATTTATTCTTTTCCTAAGTACGAGTCATCAAAAAGGAAAAGAGGGGGAAGAAAACGCCAAAGGAAGCACACCGGTGAAAAGTGTAATTCTTGCGATATTTGCGGGAAAGTACTTTCGAGAGCTGATGTCTTGAAACAGCATCTACGTACTCACACTCCCAATGGGGAAAGACCATATGAGTGTCACATTTGTAGAAAACGCTTCACTCGTCAGATTGACTTAAAAAAACATTTGATACTTCATACTACAGGGAAAAAGTCTTTTAAATGCCACATTTGCGGGAAAGGTTTATCAGATGCCCGTAGTTTTGAAAGGCATGCTCACACGCACACTTGGCGTTTTAAGTGCGACATTTGTGGGGAAATGTTTATGCGCTCCAGGACACTAAAAAAGCATGCTCACGCGCATACTGGGCGTTTTAAGTGCGACATTTGTGGGGAAATATTTTTGGACTCCAGGACACTAAAAAAGCATGCTCAAACGCATACTGTAGAAAGGCTTTTTGAGTGCGATACTTGTGGGAAAGAATTTAAGACGAGCCAAGCATTAAATCAGCACAAAAAATGGCATCTACCTATGTACATACCCAGCCCCGCCCCAGCACATACTGATTCATTATATATCTTATAATATAATAGTATTTATTTTTCTTAATAATCCTATTTATAACCAAAATTAGAACTATAACAAAAGCTAGCAATTAATGCAGACATTAATTAACAACAATAAGGAATCAAAGGTTATAATACATAAATTAAATACTTACCGGAAGTTGAATTTAATTGCTCCATTTAATTTAAGTCAACACTAAAATGTAATTCAAAACTCTTGCGGAGTCTTTTTTGCTTACTAAAAAGTGTTGATTGATATTTAATTTTTCTTGCATTCGTTGAATGTTGCTTATTGCATAGTGGTTTTGTAACTGTGTCCTAGATTTATTAAAATGGTCAAATAAATGGCTAAATTAATGTGTATCTGCCGTTATTTCCGAATTTACACCAAATAATACGAACAAATGCAAATGAGTAGCGCATTAAAGTGTCCCATAAAATTATCTCTATAAAGATAGCGAATCTTAAATATTTATGTCATTCTCATCCTGCCGACAATTTCATCATCATAAATATCACATCAGAAATTATTATATGTATGCAAAGTAAACAGTCAAATCTGTACAAAGGATATCCTACAAAGTATTTTGATTACATTAATGTTACCTTGAAACTGAAACCAGCATTTATTTTCAAACAGCCAAAGAGTACATACACTACATTTAAATTTTCGACTGCTTTAACAAATTAGTGAACAAAAATTTTTTCAACCATTTATTTGAGTCAATACCTATAATATATTATTCAAGCAGCATTAATGTATTATACAACTTAACATTAGTAATTAAAGTATATAATTAATAGTTGCGGTTGCATAATAAATGTAGTATGACAACAGGACAAATAAGTAAATTAATATTAAAACCATGTATCACGTGGATGGGGTCGAGGTAGTTGGTCACGTCTTAATCAAATTAATCATTTACAAGTTACAAAGATCTTATAATAATTATGGGAACTATAGGATGCACTTGATGCATTTTTTGTATTTTACAGTTTCATTTGAGATAAATTGAACTTTTTGCCCTTCAGTTATTTGGCCAGCCGGCTAGTAGTTTGGGCCTGTCTATAGGTAGAGTGGCCGTTAGCCGGCCGGCTCGTAAGACAGTGACTACCTAGAGATAAACTCTTTCGAAAAAGTGGCATTCAAAATTCAAAACACCTGGAGAACAACATAAAGACGCGTAGAGTGCCTATTAGTTTGATCTTGCTCGTTCTAGTGGCTTGCAATTAGGACTCGTGTCGTTAATGTACCCTTAAGCTGGTTACCTTTGCATAATCGGCATTAATTTCTACAGTGGTTCTGAATGTTAATCGCCGACTGGTAATATAGGGCAGCTTCCAGGGTTCAATCAACCACAAGTATTTCCTAAAATAAGAATCATTCGAAACTGAACTTAAATTTAACAAAATTGGGTTGAGAAACATTGATAAAATGATAATGTAGCAAAATCATACTGGCTGAAATTTTTTTGAGACTTGATACATTGACATGGTAAAAAGTTGCTTAGCAAACCTGAAGCAATGAAGGCGAATTTGTAAGGCGCATAATATTCTATCTCTCACAAAATATGGTAGAAAGGGTGTTTTGGGAGACTTACAATTTCGATATACGCAATACCCATCCCAATTTCCATGATAGCTGCATGAGTTACTAAAATTACTTATAATTTCAGAAAGTAATTCTCAAATATATATTGCTCTTCAGTTTGAAATCTCACAGTGTCCCAACCATCAACACTAAAACCAACCTACAATATTTAACTGTGGCAAAATTTAATCGTATAAGCCTTGACTGCGCAGTGTTACTAGTTAGTATCCTAGAGAAGTTAAAAGTGCATAAATGTATCTGAATTCTTGAAAATGTCACTAAATCTCTAAACATTCGTATTTATACTATACAACTATATTGTCAGGATTATTCACTCTCTTCCCTATTTAGTAAGTCCTTTTCTATTTCTTCCCCTCACAAAAGGCAGTATGGAGGTTACATTGTACAGCTTTTATATATAGTAGTTTTGGTCTGGTGAATAATTAATTAATTTTAAGAACACGTCCATAAAACATATATGGGCCAGTGTGCCTGTCCTGCTCAATGAGATGCAGTTTTGGCTGCACAAATATTTTCTACATTTAACTTGTGAAGCAATTAGGTAAAATTAGCAAAATTAATAAAGATTATTGTCTTAAAGAACTAAGTGCTATGCCAAAGCTAAAAATAAATAATAACAGCTACCTCTATTAGCTATACGTATTCTAAACGTAAAGTAGTAAGTAATTAGTATTACACAAGGTGTTAGAATTCAAAGCGTGTAAAATATGTCTCCGTCATTGCACATTGCATTCTTATGCAAAGTAAAATTTTAAGTATGATTCAAAGACTAGACGAGCATACAGCAAATCATTAAAACCCAAATTGTGTACTGTACTGTTGTAAAATATTTCTTTGTATTGAAATGGTGTACAAATTACTTTAAGTAGCATTACTGCGAATCTCTATTTAGGTACTCGATGAACTTTTGTAAATACTATTTTACTAAGAATTATATGATAGTCGTAAACACGCAAATAACTCATAATGCATTATCATCAGCATTAAACTTCTCATCATGATGATATTGTTCAAGAGAATAGATAGAGCGAATAAAGTTTTCCTAAAAGTATATATATACATATATATGACAATTGTCGGTTGCAGGAATGTTTGCTATTTTCCAATAATATTGACTATTAAAACATTCAGAAAAAACATTATATTTTGCATTGTGTTAAACTTTAAATATTTACTATTACCATTATATAAAAATTAAATGACAATCATATAATGGCTGAATTTCAAATCAATTGTAAAAATAATATAGTAAATACAGATGCTAAATCAAAATTCATAATATATTGCCGTTTAGTTATTCTGGCTTTGTGGAGATAATACAGAAAAGATTTAGCATCTATAAAGCGAAGCTGCTCCTGTAAAAATATAGTATTGTCGTAGGAAATATTGCCATCCTGTACAATAGTAGTTAAATAAATAATGAACAACTAACTAAATAAAGATACAAACACGATGCGTAGTTGTAAGTATTATGTAATAACATTGAGATTTATGGTGTAGTCTGTAATTCATGAATCAGAATGTCTTTGAGCTGACTGAACAAACAAGATAATTTTTAATGAACCTACTTTCATTGAATTCTATGTACTTAAGGTTTACATTTAATATACAATAATTCATTATATACTAATGTACTTATAACATGCGGATGTATGCGCCAATGTCATGTAGCTTAAACCACACATAATTATGTATATTATATTTACTTACGGCAGCATAATATCTAATTTTAACATGGAAATACTTAATACTGGAAATAGTTGTAGAAAATCACACAGTTGTGCTCTGACATTCATTCTTTACTCATTAATCCAACTTTACACGGCCGTGCACAAATAATTACGAATTCAATAATACATTTCATGTCACACACATTTTGAAATCAATAAATTGGTGTTCACGTTTAATTATTTTTACTACAACTCAAAGGGTGAATTGATTTATTTTGATTGTTTACACATCAATTAATTTCCAGTAATTTGAAAGAATAAATCATCTACGAAAGTATAATCATATAGGAATCCTCTTTACCACTTCTAGAAATAGTAAACAATATTGTGATGAAAATTCAAGTAGTTGCCCTACTATCAGTGATCGTCTGCTTGTCAATGTTCATCGGCAGTGCAGGTAGGTTGTTAAATGTTAAACATTTTTAATTTTTAACTGCGTCTACACGTAACCTATGTAGAATATTGAAAATACTTTTTAAATTTCGTTCAGCGTGATTAAGGATCTCACATGGGGTATTTAGGACTCACAAAATTAAAATTAAATATTAGACTGCCTTCAAAAAATTCTAAGCATTACATTTATGAATTGTACGGCTCCTAATATTTGGCGGTTTCGTGCATTAAAAATTGCGTGTGCCTGAATTTTAATTAAATTCCTTTTTAATTAAAATAAATTAAAATATAATCTTCAACTTGAAAGTGTTGGAATGAACTAATTATTTTGATTAATAATAAAAATATCTCCTGTAATAGAACATGCAAAGAGATTTTGAGTAGTGTCAATTAAAATTGGTAAAAATATGAAGTCCTGTATATATTCACCAGTAGACACATATTTACTGCAGTGAATGCATTACGAGCTGTTTAAGTTGATTATACTCTTTATCCCAAGAATTAATTTACGTAACGACCGCGTAAAATACCCACAATAATAGCATAATAATAAATTACTAGTAAATTACTATATTATCCTATAATATTTTGATATTTAAAATTATCGATACAAAGGAATATTTTACATATTATTTTTTTTATTTATTTAACATAACATAGCTATTAAGTATTGTTTTGCATAAATTACATTAATAATAATAATTTTACTTTATCTTATTTTAGATTCTTCCAACTGTTTGCCGCAAAAAAATGATAACAGCCGCATGTGTACCAATGATGAAGAATGCCCCAGCGGATATAGAGCAGTGGGGGACAGGGGGACTATTTGCCACGATGGGATGCAGTGTTGCATTAGGCCAAGTACAGTAAAATAGAAATCTATCCATTCTATCAACATGTAGTTGATATATTTTATGCGGCTATATAAATTACAATACAACCTTCGGAAAAACACATTTGAAGAGCTGAGTTCCAAAAAATGCTTAGTCAGTTTTTGCGATTTTACAGGAAACGGAAAAAACTTTTTTTTGGAAA